>SCLH01000227.1:188093-207121 GCA_004367855.1 Oikopleura vanhoeffeni
CGTTCTTGTGTGGTTATTAAAATCGGAAAAATAATGTTTTTCTTACCCCCAAAACTACGGAGAAATAGGCTTTGCTGTTACCAAAATAATGACGTCTACTTTGAAGTCTTCCGGATTGATCGAGCACTTCAGTGATCCTCAATTATAGTTTAAGATGTTGAGATTGAGGTTTTATGAATCTACCAGGCAAAACAAATTAGGTTTCACCAATGTATAGTTTTTCAGATATTTGCCCTCAAAAACAATATAAACGGATTTTGCACGAGGGGTACCCCCTTAAATGCCTTTTGTATTCATCGAAAAATACGAAAAATTTATTTAATTGTTTAGCAAATTGGCTGATTTTACTTTAAATATATTGAAAAAATATGTATGCTGATAATGAAACTTTGCTGCATATGACTCGATTGTGAATCAATAGTAGCTAGATGGCTGAAATTCAAGTTCTGGGTACAGACTCATTCTAAGTCTACGAGTTCAAATCAATATCAGGATGCATGGTATCGATTCTATTGAGGTAAAAGTTCTGAAAAAACTTCATTTGGAAGCCACGTCGCATTAGCAATCAGAAAAATAAAATATGCGCGCATTTATATTGACAAACTTATCATATCAAATTGCCAGCAAATCTGTATATCTTATTTATTTTCTCCTTCTGTTGATTTTTAAAAGCGCATTAATTACATTTTCATTTCGACCATAGGTCCCTTATTTATTCTGAAATTTACTTGTTGACGATATTGTTAAATACTAAATACAGTCTCAAACTTGTATGCATTGTGATATCTATGATATCATTTGATATCTAGAAAAAGATATAAATCCGTATTTTGCGGGGGCGTGTTTAAGGGGATTGTCCATGCTGATTTTGTTATGCACGCATGCAGTTTTCTTTGTTTTTAAAAATAAAAACAAAAATAATACGATTCCGAGTGAACTGAGTCTTGTGAACTTGATTGCCCCAATTAATTAAAAATGCGCTATGATGACGTTCAAAGGTATAATCTTATAAAATCGTATATCCGAAATTCGAATGTTGAAAATGCCAAAAAAAAACTGTCGTCATGATAAGTATTTTTCGAGTAGTTCGGACTATAACGAAATTAACAAAATCACCATAACTTAGAAAAATATGTTAAATGATTTATTAAAATAAATTATCTTTTTCTACATTTCTCTGTGATAAATAGTATCTAACGAAATGTCAGTGTGCGCCGGCACCTTTGTAATAAACAATAAACAACTCAAATTGAGCAAAATTATATCCCAACATATGTTAGATCTTTATCGGCGAATCTTTTCTAAAAAAACAAAAAATTGAAAATCAAATTTAGCCAGTATACTATATTGCAAATTTTGAAAACCAATTTTTTCATTTTTACGAATTGACTCTGAACGTTAATCTGGTAAACTATTCCTTGATGCCGTTTATTGAGCACTATTCTCTAGGTTTACGAAACTTTATTGGGAAATTTAAAAATTAATTTTATTCAAATATTATCTATCTGCGAGTTTTTTAGATCTGATGGAACAAAAATTAAATCAGTCTCAAATCGTTTTTCGTATTTATTGATTTACGAGTTTGTTTACGTAATTTGAAAAAATAATTTGTAGTTTATTCATTATTTATTACAACAACCATAGTTGTCTTGTTGAACAATAAATTTCTATTTCTGTTGTTCTTCGATTCTTTCAATTACAGCAAACAAATAGTCTTATAGACCGTTTTGAAAACCAGTTAAGATACTATACCAGCGCAAATTACAAAAATATCAGCATGGACAACCCTCTAAACTAATGAAATAGCGCACCAGTACTGTTTTTTGATAGGGCATTTTATTGGTTAGCAAAACATCTATAGTAACACATACGAATTTTGTTGAATTGTTTTCGAGGTATAATATATGCATTTTAATAGACTAACTACTTATATTAAAGCTTCTTCAGTTTATATCTCAAACCATCATCAGTATTTTTTTTGTGACACCAGAAATATTTTTTAGGTTTTTAGGAGAGAAATAAATCGCAGAGGTGGTTGACAAAAATAATTTAGCAATCAAAATAGTGGGCTCGTCCAATATGAATGACTTAATTTTTTTAAATGCCTTACCACCTGCGATTTATTTTCTCTAAAAAACCTAAAAAATATTGTCTGTTCACAAAAAAATTATCTAGATGATGATGTTTGATATAAACTGAAAGCATTATATAATGTAGTAGTCTATTTAAAATGCATATATGTTACTCGAAAACAACTTCAACAATAATAAACGGATGAAGAGGTCCTACTTGAGGGATATGAGAGAAATTACGCCGGCTACATAAAAATATATGGCCACGCGTATTTACTTACAGAGATGTACAATAGTACACATTAACTGTTTACCCAACTTCATTTGGATCCAACCACAGATAGGTCAATGAGCAATGGTGAAATTAAGCTCGTCCAATTTATAGTTCACACGTTAATAACAACTCTCCCGCCTCACTCGAGCTATGAAATGAGAAGAAATTATTTTAAAAACGAACTGAACCCATAATTTTCCATTTTTAAGCACTTTAATTCCATCTGAAACTTTAGGTCCAATTATAAAAACATAAAAAATTAGAATTTTCAATCATAGTGAAAAAAATAACGGATTCTTCGACGAAAATATTCGAAAACTCAAGCTTTCTGATTACTCTAATATTCATGGAGACTTTCCGCATATAAACCTTACTGAAATACAAAATTCCATTAATTGTTTTACCAAAAACAATATAAAATCGAAAATAGCCAGGAAAATGTATCAAAATTAATGTATGTGAGTATTTGATGAAAAACCCCATCCTATAGGAGGGTATCCCATTTAAAAAATTGATATACTTAATCATTGTAGAACGATATGTTCACTCATTGGCTAGAAATTATGGCTGATAATTTAAAAACTGGAATTGTTTTGCGGCTAGATCAGATAATACTGCTCAGCTAATCTCGCTGTCTGCAAGTACAAAAATTTAAACAAAGTGTCACCACACGACATCTAGCGCAGAGAGCTTAAAACAATTTAATTTCAAAATGATAAAAAGCATAATTTTATGTTCCTATAGGATAAAAGTAAAGACTCTTGCGCGGCTTTTAGACGTCGGAAGGTTAATACTTTTCAAAATTAAATTCAATTGTTAGTTTCCAGATAATCTTAAAGAAAAATTTATCATGTAAATCCGCTTCAAAGTGATCGTTATTATTATTTCGAAAGTTATTTACAAGCTCAATACCATACTATGCGAATAGAGTGATGTAATAATCATGTGATTATGAACCTTCTTGTAGTCTATGGTCAAATAAAAACGGTTACGGTATTCTTCTAAAAGTTGAAAAAACCTGGTTTGCTTGGGTGTTATGCCAGTTAGGCCCTATTAATAAGTTCAAATATTTTCTATAACTTCGGGAGTCGATAATAAGTTCTATTTCAAAATAGTTTAGTCCTTTACTAAAAAAATGTACTTTGTTCAATTAAAAAAGTACTAACAATTTACAAGAAAAAATTTTGTAGTTGCTAGCCGCCAAAATTTCGTTCCAGTTTTTACAAGTAGTAGCTTTTGATGTCTAAAGAGTCATTTCACTATGATAATTAATTGTACCAAGGGTTGTAGATCACATAATTGAACAATGTATAATAGTCCTAGTCTATATTATTTGAAAGAAATTAATCTTGGACAAGTTATATACCTCAAGCATATATTTCAAAATTTCATTCTTGACGTTTATTAAAATTTAACCATGTATGTTTGTTAGCCTCCACATGCTATTTTCGATCCAAAGGTTTCTGGTGCTAAGTTATGCGGGGGTAAATTATCGTGGTGCTGTTGATTCTAACATCATTCTTGAATTATAATGGAAGACCGAATTAGTTTTCCAACTTATTCAAAAGAAAAATAAATTTTTGTTATAATATTGGAAGAGTATGGTCAGTATTTTTGGCTTTACTTGTCCGAAAAAAAAAACTTAAGAAAATACACATTTTAGCCAAAATGAAACGAATTCGACAATTTTTTAAATCATTACAGTCGATCGAAATTGTCTATAGATTTTCTCTTAAAATTTAACTTGAACACTAAAGTAGTTATTTCAGACATTACAAAATTGGAACTGTAAACTTAATATTATATAAACCACGAAAATGTAGTTGTTTAAATTATAGATAAACATGCTGTTGACCTACACACATAAAATTCTTGTCTTATTGGTGAAATTTGTTAGGGCAAAAATAATCAACAAGTGAATGTGATGATAATCATTGAGTGGTCGTGCATTACATGTAAGACTTAACACAAATTACTTTTTTAAAAAATGTCTGTATCTTAGGAGAAAATTCTATTAGACAGTAAAATTAATGATAATTTTAAGAACTAGAGCAATCTTCCGGCCTTACCTAATAAACGAATTAGAGAAGAAATTCGAAATAATCGCTGATGTTGTGATATTTTATATTGCTTTACTCTCTCCCCTTTACAAGTTTTCGTTTGTTCTTTCTATAGCTAGCAACTCACAGACGCTTCTAAAGTGCAATCGATTGCCATAATATCTCATCCTGACTCTACTCGCTAGATCGTATATCTATATCAAGGTCACTCTATAGAAAAATATTTTTGTTACTCGCAAATTAAACCCAAGCACAAAGCATTTAATTTTTGAGCTTCCAAACAGCTGTGTATTTATTCACATGGTGAATGTGTGATTGTGCCCACTATGTCAGGTTCATCGGCCATAAATTTGAAAAGTTAGATGTTTTCAGACGGGCAATCCATCACGAAAAATTCACATGTGTATCAACACATCTCTCAGTTGAAATTTATCTTGCAGCTTAGACAAGCTAAATACGTATCGCTCCGAATCGATACTCAATGTAGGGAATTTTTTATTAAGCATACATTTGTAAGAGCATTAATCAAATTGAATAACTACTTTTGAAAAGTACATAGCTTATGAAGGTAATAGTGTATAATTCACCTAGTGCTTCAACCTACCTTGAATAACAGCTTAAATTTCAGATACATTTAAAATCCTTATCTGTATTTGCCTTTCAAAGAAATTTGAACGTTTAATTTACCCTAGTATCGGTAATAGTGGGCTTTAATTTAGCAATCAATTCGAGCCCCCCACTATTTGATTGCTAAATTATTTTTGTGCAACCACCTTCAATTTATTTCTCTCTAAAAACCTAAAAAATATTTCTGTTCACAAAAAAACTTACTGATGATGGTTTGATATAAACTGAAAGCTTTAATATAATGTAGTTAGTCTATTAAAATGCACAAACGATTTTATTAATTATTTTGCATTTCACTCATATTATTTCACATATATGTCGATTACAATGCCCGATTTCATATAAATTCTTTTTTTTCTATTTTGGTGAAAAATTATTTCGGGAAAAACAGGCGTGATGATCAGGTAACTATCATCCAGATCATAACCTATCCTGATTCATCTGTATCTTAATAAGCCCGATTGTGTGCGTAGGTGCTAAATTAGAGAGTGCATTTTGGTTGAATTCAATTCTATCAAAAATTACGTAATCATCACTCGATTCGTGTTCCGAAATGGTTTTTTCACCACAATAAAACCCAAAAAAATTTTATTTGAACTTGGGCATCTTAATCGATATGAACATAATTTCGAACATAGTTCGATAAAAACAAAAAAAAGTTCCAGTTAAAACTCAAAAGTTGCCGTTTAACATAAGCATTATTTATTTTTTCATTCTATAAAAACAGTTCAGTGACTGAACTTCAGTCTCAACATTTAAAAAATCAGATAAATTTCAAATATTGCACGTCCCTAACTTCCGAAATCGTCAATTAAATGAAAATGATTTTCAGTAAATAATTCTGAGTTATTGACCGTATTTGACTGAATATTTGACCGTAGTGCTTAATAAACCATTTTTCGAGATAATTTAAACCTTGACCGTAGAATTGCCGTAGAATTACCGAAGAATATCGATAACTCATAATTAAGACAGAAAATCGACGTCATAAATAATGTTGATTTAGTTGAATCTCAAGGCCAAGACACCACTATAAACTTGACATGTATTCTCATCTGATATCGGTCGTCGAAATTGGTAATTAGCTTTACGAAAAACAGCCATTTGGGGACTTTTTCATTGATATTATATCAATGATATAACACAAATTTAACACGAAAAAAATAATTTCTGCATAATTGTTGAGTTTTGAAATCGAGGAAATCTCAAAAAAAAATCCAAACAATTCCGTTATCACTTCTTCAAAAAAATTCAACTCAAGAAAACCAAACGTCGACTCAATGGACAGGAAAAATTTTTGTCAAATCGTTAAAAAATTTTAGACTAATACTAAGTTAAATTATAATTTATATGGTTTAAGAACCCTTGGCCGAGAGATTGTGACTATTTAAAAAATAAAAACGTTTTGTAATACTTGCAGCCAATCAACAACCTAAATTTGAGAATGAATCACGGTAGTTGGTGTAAATTTGTTGAAACTATTTAGTAACATTTTTGGATTTCTAGAATTTCGAGGGTCTCATTATTTTTTTTACTGTATATTTTATTTTTTTGACTGTATATCCTGTTCCTACCCCTTTGATTCAAAAACGATTTTGTATTGTACAATTACGTATTGTACAATATAAAATCGTTTTTGATTTAATGGGTTCGAACAGGATAAATAAGCAGGGGATCCTCAGGCATCTCCTCTCGCGTTCGTCTTTGAACTTATTTTCGAAGCTCTTATTGGTCAAATTTGTGATATCCGGTGCTAAGATTGGTCAAACGCGGGTCAACCGAGAACACGAAAGTAGGGAGCCTAGAGATACCAATCTTTCATAGTTCATACTTGAAAATGAAATAAAAATCCAAAATTTTGTTTTAAATGATTATTGAAATATATTATATTGATATCATAGTATACTAGTTTATACTGACATATAACTTATATGATATAAGTAATAAAAACTATAATGTAGAACAGAAATTGAAATGAGTTACTAAACTCTGAAAAATGTAGCATAAAAATCGAAATTATTTACTAAAGTAATATATAATACTGTGTAATGATAAATGCACCAGCTACAACGCATAAAATAAAACATAAATGATCATCATGAAAGTTTTTATTAAAACTAAAACGAGAATGATTCTCAGTGAAATAAATTTTACTGAGGTACAAAATTATTAATGCACCGGTGATTTTCACCGGCAGAGAAATTACTACAGGTTCCGCTGAGTTAACAGCTGATTGATTGGAATTCAGTTAAAATATTTGCTAATTAGTAGAACGTAAATTATTGCAGTGATTGATTATCACCACAACTGTATACCAAATATACTATTTATTATTTTTTCAGAGTTCAGTAACTAATTTTGATTTTTTTGCTGCCTTAAATTTAAGTTCAAGTCAAAAGAAAAAAGTCGTCGAGAAAGTTATCTAAAATATATAAATATTCCTTAATTGCATTTTTATGCATTTTACTACTACAAATATCGATTGAATGAGTTTCATATTTACTTTTACAGTACGTACATGATACGATCGGCGCATCTAATTGTTCTCCAAGTTGATATTGAATTCAATTAAAAATTTATTATTTTTTACTATTGTAATCAAAGAATCTCTTATATGACCAAATTTTTAATCAAAACTGAAGTTATGGACTAAAGTCAATATTTGACGTAAACGCTGTTGGTGACATGATCGTTTTTCATTCAAATACTCAGATATGGGTTATGTACAATTTAAGGGGTCGATAGTAAAATGGATAAAACGTAAAAGGGATAAATTTGAGATTTTGAACTTTAACCGGCAAGAACAAGAGTTCTATATCATAAAATTCCAATTTTTTTGCCGAATCACCTTATTTAGATTGAATTCTCTCAAACAAACTAAAAATTATTTCCTTGCATAAAGGAATCAAAATATCAATTTGCAAAACATTTCAAAAATGTACCAAAACCGTTTTTTTTCATGATGTCATTGCATTTTTGAAATTATCATTTGGCGCAAAAAAATAATTTTAGATTCTACTTATGGTTNGAAGTTATGGACTAAAGTCAATATTTGACGTAAACGCTGTTGGTGACATGATCGTTTTTCATTCAAATACTCAGATATGGGTTATGTACAATTTAAGGACCCTCGGTTCCTGGCAACTTGCTTTTTTCAGACACTTATCAAATGATAAAAATAAATATTTTTTTCGGAAACTTTTCGCATATTTTTAATATATGTTATCCTTAATAACACACCTGCGAAAATTCTCACTCAAAAAATATTTTACTTTATTCGCACATTCTGAAGATGATTTGAAAAAATAGAAAGCTTAATACAAAATGTAGTTTTTCTATTAAAAATATAATTTAATAACAACAGTTCCCTTTTTCCTTAATATCAACAGTTCCCTATTTCATTGACATTTTCAAGTATATTTATACAATACGTCAATTTATTTATTGAGAAGAACAAAATCGACTCAAATAGAGAGGAGGGACACATGATTGGTCGATTTATTTTTAGGCACGCGCTTATTGGCTACTCATAACATAAATCTTGATAACTTGCTTTCCTCGACATAAAATCACATACAGTATTGGAAAATATGGGCACTTGCTTCTAGTCATTATGAAAATAAACTGTTTGCTCGGTCTGATTAAATTATCTAAAAGTGCGTGAAATTCTCAATTTTTGAATAATTTAATTAAATTCAAAATTGAATATTGAAACTTTTCATAAAATTATTTATTTCTTACTCGTTTGTTTGTCAACCAATCGGCAAACAAAACAAAAAAATTTTCGAAAAAACTTCCTAATTTTATTACACTTTTTTTCGCCCAAAATTTTAAAAATTCATTTGAGCCACTGAAAATCACATACATTCATTTTGTTACTTCATGACTCGCAAAATTATTACTTACTAAAATTTTTCAAGTCAATCAGCGTCAAGCAAGTTTGTCAATAAAACAATATGCTGAATTCTTATTAGCTAAAATCATTTTTCACGACAGTAAATGTTTAATTGTCAATTTCCAAAAACTGAAAAATGTTATAATTAGGGCTCCCGATCAAAAATCAGCTACTCGATAAAAAGGTCCTATAAGTCTGAAAATTTAGGACATAGTGTAGTTTTTGACGTCGCAAATATAGGACATAGTGTAGTTTTTGACGTCAAAAATTTATAAGACCCGTTTATCGAGTAGCTATTTTTTGCTCGGGAGCCCTAGTTATACTACAATATGTTATACTTAAGTATAAGCGTGGAAGCTAAAGCGAGGAAAGCTCCGGAATACATCTGATCATGCGCATGCTGATTGGCTCTAAAGTCAGGAGAAGAACAACATCACCACAAGATTATTGAACGCGAGCCAATTAACATACGTATGATCAGGTAGCTTCTGGAGCTTCTCCCGCTTGCTGAAATATCACATGCTGCAAAACCAAAGCAATTATCGGTATTTTAAAAAATAATTCACAAAAAACATTTTGACCATTTCAACATATAACAACAGTCATTAAATGAACTTTTATAATTTCTGTATTGATTTGTCCGGTAGCGCAAAAGCTGAAAATATTCAATGGATGTCACCGCCTATTGAATTTTTAATTATTTAAATACTTGTTCATAAGACAATCATGGCACATAAAACATATTATTGTTACAGTGTCTAAACTTTTACGATCAAATTTTACTTAAAAAAATAAATTTGAAATTTTTGTTAAAAAACAATTGATTCGGAATTTATGACTAATTAAATGGTTATAGCTTTCACACCGGCCGTTATGATTAAACACACTTATATCGTTGCTTAACAACAGTATTTGCAATTATTTTTTGATACAAACTAATTCTGGGTAAAGAGCAATTTTTTACGATTATTTTGGATTCTATAAATTTTTATTCTTTCAGTATCATTTCATATATCTCAGTTTTTACGTAAAACTTACGTAAAATGGCAGTTTTCGTAGTGTCGTCATGGCTGCGCTGTTGCTTTTTTCACTGATCAAATCTCTTTGTAGTTTATGAAAATATCAATATGAATCCATTAAAAATCAATAAAAAAATACGGCTGATTCTGAGGTTTTGCGTTTTTTAAAGTGCCAAGTTTTTATTAAAGAACTGCAAAGATGTTTGTGGTGAAAATCAGTTGAAATTCCTTAAATGTATTTTCTCCAATCAAATATTGACTGACCCATCTTTTACATTTTAATAATCTAATTCTGACCGGTTTATGACCTGCTTAATATTTTTACATAATTATAATTTTTAACACAAGATTTTCTGAAAATTTGAACTTTTTCATTCAATATTTACAAAAAAATTGTGACATATTATTTTCGGAAATTTTTAAATTTCTTTCAAAATTTTCGAAAAATTCAATTTTTTAACCTCATATTTTCCAAAAATTCGCACTTTGATATTAAAAAAATAACATTTTTTCTAAAAATTTTCTAAATTTGTCAAATATTTTGTCTTTCAACCTTAAACTTTCTAGAAATTCTAACTTTTACAATAAATATTTTTCAAAATTTTATTTTGTGATATAAATTATATAATAATTAAAATTGTTTGTTATTTTTATCAGAAAATTATGTTTTGATAAAATATTTTGAAAACGTTCGAATTCAGGACGATTAAAATTTTTTTACTGTTCAGATGTTGACCTGTATGACCTGTTCATCATAATTTGACAAAGGTTTCGTTATATTGTCTCTAGTAAAGTGAACAAGAGATGAAAATACAGAACTTTTAAAAATAAAAATATTGTACGATTTTAAATTCGTCGATTTATTCAATTAAATGAGAATCTATCATCAGAATTATGCTGCAAAATTCTATTTTAGTACATAAATAGGTTCGCTCCCAGTCGTCCGCGTCCATATATAAGCTATAGGTAAAAAAGTGGTGCGGTAGAGTTAGTGGGGAGGTGGGGCATCCATTCATGAGGATATGTTTGATGATTGTGATTTGTGAAATTTCAAACTATTTTGAATATAAACAAAAACGATGGTTAGTTACCATCGATAAAAATATGTCTGGTGGTAGAGCATTTAACTCGTGCGTTAATTCGCGGGCTGTTTGCTGATATTTTTATGTGTGAAAAGTTTCGAGCCGTAGTCAAATAGTAGTTTTTGAAGCAGGCGGGAACGGTTGGGCTAATCCACCGATATTTTGCTCGGGGGCCTAACTTAGTCTTGCTCTGAAATGAAAGATCGTAATATTTGATTTCCAAGACCAAAGTTTTAATTTTAAAGCAAAAAAATAAGATACGGTATGAAGCATAAATTTATTCCGCCGATAAATTTGTGGAGTCAGCAATTTTGTGGCTTGCTTATTAAACAGGAAACACAATTTTATTAGAATAATTACTAAAAAAGTTATTCAATTTGCTGTAAATTTAACTATATGTTCCTTTTTAAAAATTCTCTAGCCTTGTCCACCTATACCTTGAGGTTTTTGTTTCTATTTGGGTCGAAATAAATTAAATTTAAATAATGTCCATTTGTTAAAAAAAGTCAATCGCTAAAATGTTTTATTTTCTCTTGTTTTCTTGTCATGGTACAAATACTAAGCACATAATACTTTAACGCAAATCGCGTCCGATTATGCCACCAAATTCCTTCTTGCCACAGATTTAATCAAAGTATATTATTCAATATTTTTATAAAAGCCAAATACATTTCATTGTTTTTGGGGCGATTGTAATTTCTATAAATCTGTATTTTTACATGAAAAAACAACTTGTGGTTTATCTTAGTACATGCGTTTCTACGGAGATTTGTATGATAAACGTTTAAGGCCCTATAAAACCATATCAGAACTTTTACTGTTTGTGTACAGTTCTACTGTGTACAACATCTAAGTAAGTAAATACGATATAACGGTCTATCAGACCCGAGGACTAACTGATGATAAAATAAACTTTATTTTTGCTATATTACTGACATAAGAACAAAATATTATGTAATCTGCCATTTTTTTTAGCATTTTTTTATCAAATTTTATAACTAATAAAATCGAAAAGTTTGTTTGCTTGAATTTTCCTCTGTTTCGTGACAGAAAAATTAACTGAGAATTTTACATAAACTACTTCGAGGGTTGATTATTGACTTCTAGACCTCACGGTGAGGTCATCACCATTATTAAAACTTAATTTAAATTATTTAAAATATAAGCTACAATACTCCTCGGGTATTCTCCGAATTAGCGACATTTTTTGTGTGGGCGCAGCTATGATGTTAAACCAGAATAGCCAATGAGTGACGCGTATTGTAACCACACAACACCGAAAACTCATCATTGTATTGAAACCGTATGACAGACTGTTAAAATATTTTACCCACTAATAAATGTCATCGAAAAATAACCATAAATTTATCAATGGGTTAATATTAGAAAATGTTTATTATCTTATGCTCCAAGTTGTACAATGCAGTCGTAGTATTTTGGTAGATAGTATTATATTTGGAGTAGTGATTCATCTTGACAAAAATTGACCAATGAGCGCGCTAGATATTTCTTATTATGAAATAACATATTTAAAAAAAATCAAATTACATAAGTGAAAAACGCGCCAAAAAATGAGGTTGATTTCTGATGGTCGATTTTGGTGCGATTCATACGCGGTCATTGGTTGGTGAGATAACCTACCTAAAAACAGACCTCCTGTTTTAAACTAAACTCCATTGTAGTAGGACTGTCCTACAGTTTAAAATAAATCTTTAGCGCAATTTTCAACGTTAACAGTTAACTCATCTGTTAAAATATTATTTCATTATCTTGGATTGCAAATTAAACCATATCTCTATTTTCACAATTTCCTGTTATATGTGTTATATTACATATGTACTACAGATAGTAAATTTACAAGTAAAGGTCAGCACATTTTTCTTATTATGCACCTGAGGCCGTATCTGTTTGCCTTTTTTATCGATTTTATCGTTCTGCAAAAAGTAATTTTACAAATTGGCAAGATTATTCGTCATAGAAACGATCGTAAAAATATTTATTTATTTAAAAAAAGACATCAAGGAAGTTCTTTTTCAATGTTGGTTTCATGCACCAGGGGTTCTGAACACTAAGTGTATCGGCAAAATAAAGTTAAATATGAGTGGGACTAAACAGATCGATACTGAATTTGTAAATCGTCATTTTCAATAGCAGGAATTCGTTTACTTTTGGTTTAAGAATTTTATTTTTCTGTTGGAAACGTAGATGTAGTACATTTAATTCAAAGGAAAAAGTTAATAAAAATCATATGTTGATATAAACGTAAGAAAAATTAAAAACATAATTATGATTACATAAATAGGTCAAAATGACGGATTCTGACTAGTTTAGTTTCAATTAATCAAAATTCAACTAAAATTCAAACAATTTTTGCACAGCCTGACCATATAATATCGTAATTTACGAATTGTGAAAAATAGAAAATCAAAAAAAAACGATATCAAAGTCGAATAACATAATAGTTCGATACATCATTTATTAATCGTAGGAGCCAACCAACGTGAACGGTATAACTCTTACGGTACTAGCTCGGTCTTTTAAGCCATTTTACACATTTGAGTACTTGATGCTATTTCCGGTTTATTCTATGCAACAAAAAATAAGATCAAGTACACAAATCGGAAAAGTGGCAACCGATCAAAAAAATATGTTGTCTGAAAGGAATGCGAAAGAAAATTTTACAAAAATAAGTTTTTCCGAATTTACAAAAATACTGTACAACTGAATTTAAAATTACCAAAAAATGAAGCTGGCAGAAATAATTTCGTCCTTTAATTTTAAAATTTTGAGTGAGTTCGGATATAATCTCCGCAATTTTGTCATTACCAGAAAGAAATTTACAAAAATCATTATTCAGAAAAGGTACCTAAAAACACCAGCATTTGCAACCGCTGGCTTTCAAAACCCCTTCAAAGTGCTTTTGTAGATATCTACAGTATTAGCCTGGGAGTATAACATGTAGAATAATATTATTATAATAATATATATGAATTAAAGACCTTATTCTGACAGATCGCAACTATTTACGAACAACCACGAACAACACGAGATACTTGAAGCCAATCAACAACCAAAATTTAATAATTAGCCAATGAAATCGGCTTAGCTTTGAGCCGCCAGTAAGCCGCCGGCCACCCAATCATATTCTCGCATTTTGCATCATTCAAATACTTACGATCTGTCAGCCGAGAGCCTTTAATCCATAAATGAGCAGGAGTTTTGAAATTATGCTTGAAAGCTCAAGTCAACGAAACACCAAGTTAATAACTCAATCTCAAGTATCCAGTCTGATAGACCATAGACCAGCTTATAATTAATAATTAAGATTTCGAGCTTCTCTTCATTAATTATTCAAAATTATCAGTCTCAAGAAGATTTATATTTTCACAGTACCTTATAATCTGAAAAATGTCACGTTTTGAGCTTTTGAATTATAATGAGATCTTATTGCTCTAATGTTCTATCTCTCACAGACTAAGCGTTGTGAAGGAATACAATATATGTCCTACTGGATACGCAAAGTATTAAAAAAAGTGTTCCCAAGAGTATCATCCTTATAAATTATGAATAATAGAAGTCAAACTCGATTAGTATTCTGATAAAATTGTGGGTAATTAAAATCCAAAGCCTTTTTCCTAATAATCCTATATTAGGACTTTTAATCAAAGAAAAATAGGTCAAGATTTCAATTTTGAAAAAAAATCTATCAATTATCAGATAACTTTAGTATTTGCGAGGTTTTACCTTGAGCAAAATTATGGGGTGATTTATTACGGGTAACTGTTTGGCCAATAATTCGCAAGCATTATTAAGGGGGTACTAAGCGGATTTTTATTTCCGGTGAAGGTCATGATATACGCACTAAATGGCCTTGAGAAGGCCAAAAAATGCATTTTCTGTCATAGCATAAAAAAAGTTTTGAGAATTGTCTTTGAATTTTTTAGTTTTTTTAATTTTTATTTGAAAAAAATACCTAAACCACAATTTTAATAAAAATGCTAAAAATACATGTAAAGTTAAAATAATTGGCAGTTTTTTAGTTCAGTTTTGCACTAGCTTTAATTTGACAGTACTTTCGGTACAATCAGATCAACATTATTATGTAGAAACTCCGAAACTTGGGGGTAGACCCAACTCCGGCGGCTATTTTTTAAGACGACAGCATTTTACACTACGCGCGGCAAAGCGCTTTTGAAAGCGCCGCGACCATTGTGACAAACAAATTATTGTGACAAACAGATTAAACAAAAGATTTATCAGGCTCAGGCTATTTGTCCTTTAATCGCACTTGCGGGATTATTAACGGGTATGCTCAGAAATTCTAAACAAAGACCAACTCAGATGGTGGTAATTTATTACCAGCTAACTTTGAAAATCATATTTTTCTTCCTGGTTAAGTTATGGTCGACATACTAGACTAATTTTGAAGTTCAAACAATTTTTCGCAGATAAAAAATAATTAAAAACGTTTTCATGTTTACGAAAAATGTATTTTTTTACTCGATTTACTTTCAAAAACGTAAAATTGTCGTAATTTGATAATTTAAAGAAAAACAGTGATGATTTTAGTTTTACATATCAATATAAAAAAATACCGCCTGGGAATTTTGATTCTGAAAAACTTCATCGCAATACATTTAAGGAGTTTAAAGTTCACTTCATTCAAATGCACGAAGAAAAAATCGTCAACGATCGGATGAACAAACGAAAAAAGAGCTTTAGATCGCGAAAATTTGAACATATCATCCGCCGCTTTCACTTCAAATATTTCTCCAGTTATCACTACAGAAGAATATAAAATAGTATTTTTTTCTTTAAAAATAAGTATCAAGTCTCATCAACCTACGAAATTTGAGTGAGGTAACAATTATATGTTTAATCTGTTTGTCACAATGATAGCGGCGCTTTCAAAAGCGCTTTGCCGCGCGTAGTGTAAAATGCTGTCGTTTCAAAAAATAGCCGCCGGAGTTGGGAAGCCCCGCGAAACTTGACTTCCGGTTGAACTAAACTGCAATTTTTTATTTACAGAAGCATAGATCGAAAAAAAGAGTTCCACCAGAAATTAAGAAGACATGTTTATCCGACTAACACTGAATTTAAAAAAAAATACCGGATTGTTTTTGAGAAAATTTCGAAATTTTTCGTTTTCAAGATTCTAGAATATATCCCTTTAACCCTTGTGAGCTATAAGAAAAAGTTCCGCCAAGGCACCAGAGCCACAATTGTGGCTCTACTTTGAATGTTGTTTACAGAAACCTTGAGGTAGTTTTGCATCTTGAGGTATTTTTGCATCCGAAATTTTATATTCTAGAATTTTAATTTTTAGTTATAGAAAACATAGTGAGAAAAGCAAGGTATACCATATCACGTGATACACGGTCCCAATTGTTTTCACAAGTTACATTTCTGTCGGAAACAATGCACAAGTAACTGGCCTACGTCAAAGTTTTGTCCGCTTGGATTTATATCTCATAAATCAAAAGTAATTTATAAATAAGTCAAAAATTTTGATGGAAAAATCATGATTTTAGATAAAAAATGTTAATTTTTCCCTATAAAAGCAGATTATTACACTTTTTNAAATGGCTTGAGAAGGCCAAAAAGCATTTTCTTGTCATAGCATAAAAAAGTTGAGGAGAATTTTGTCTTTTAATTTTTATTTTTTTAAATTTTTATTTGAAAAATACCTAAACCACCATTATTTTAAAAATGCTAAACAATACATGTAAAGTTAAAAATAATTGGCAGTTTTTAGTTCGTTTGCACTAGCTTAATTGAAGAGTACTTTCGGTCAATCGAAATCAACATGTATTATGTAGAACTACCCGTTAAACTTGACGTCCGTTGAACTAAACGCAATTTTTTATTTTACAGAAGATAGATTTCGAAAAAAAGGAGTTCACCATAAATAAGAATTAGATGACACGTTGATCCGACTAACACTGAATTTAAAAAAAACTACCCGGCATGTTTTGAGGAAACTATTCGAAATTTTTCTTTTCAAGATTCGCTAGAATATATCCCTTTAACCCTTGTGAGCCATAAAAAAAAAGTTCCCAAAGGCACCAAGAGCCACATTGTGGTCTATCTTTGAAATGTTGTTTTACAGAGAAGCTCTTGAGGTAGTTGCGAATTTTCCATTTTTCTGCATAAGGAAGTCAAAGGTATTTTTGCATTCGAATTTATTCTAGAATTTTATTTTTCAGTTATAGAAAACATAGTGAGAAAAGCAAGGTTATACCATATCACGTTGATACACGGTCCCCATTGTTTTCACAGGTACATTGTGGGTGTCGGAACAATGCAACAAGTAACTGGCTCCGTCAATAGTTTTGTCGCTTTGGATTTTATATCGTCATATAAATAAGTATTTATAAATACAGTCAAAAATTTTGATGGAAAAATCAGTGATTTTATTAAAAAATGTTAATTTTTCCCTATAAAAGCAGTTATACACTTTTTTCTACTTTATTCAAGTAATATGGTAATCGAAGGTACCAACGGTACAACTGTTGATAATTTTGATTGCATAAATTCAATTTTATAATAACTAAATTTTTTCATCGGATGCATGAAGTTGAAAATTTAGAAATTTCACTTCCGAAAAAAACTATCTGGCCCTAGATACCAATACATTTTTACTTAAGCTGTTATGCATGCACTAAACACTCTCCTAAAAACTGGCTAATCTCACATTTGTATTTTATGTCTAGTTCCAAAATAATTTTTCTGGAAGTGAAACATAGGCGAAAAATCTTAATAAATCAACTCCCCGTAATACTGGAACCAAACATTTAAAAAAAAATCAATTATTTTTTGGGAACCTAATCAAAATTCTTTATAATGTGTCTGAAAGAAAAGATTCTACGATCCCGTTTTTTGAATGATTTTAGGTATGCTTGAGCCACAATTGTGGCTCTGTGCTCACAAGGGTTAACGGATTTATACTGATTAAGGATATCCGACCAAACTTTTAACCTTTAATTTGGTGGCATTTTTAAGTAAATCTGATCAATTTAATTTTTCTAAAAATCTGAAAATAATTGGTTTTAACTCGAAGGTACCAAATAAATCAAATTTTGGTGTTTTTTTTCCAGTTTCAAAACCCATTCCTCAAACTGGCATCTGTGAAATTAGTATAAAATTTATGGTTCAATTTTTTTTAACGTATGATGACCTTATAACGGTACATTTGTATAAGTTATAAAGTTTTGCCTCAAGGTTGAATGAAGCTCAACCGAAGTATCAATGATACTGTATCATTATCAATATATAATCACAAAATTTTCCTGGCTCGGCATTTTATACTCATTAACCACAGCATTGAATTTATTTCCCTGTCAAAATGGGACGTTTCAATTTGCAGTGGCGTGTAATAATCTAATATTTCTCTCATGAATTCATTAATGATTTTCGTAGATACAGTTTGTAGAGAGTTTTGGAACACTTAAAAGTCATGCTTCATTTGGCCGCAAAGACTACTGTTTAAAACACTGAATAAGGTGCCTGGTAGTGCATAACATTCAAAATTGATGCTGAAAAATTCCGAGTTTGAACCTAATGAAATCGCTGAAATAATTTTTTGCGAAAAGTGCTCGAAATAATTTTCTCCAAAGTCCTCTAATTGATAAATTATTTAATTTAATACAGCAGGGTCCGGTGGATAGGAGAAAGTTTTGTCGCTTAAAACCTTCACCTATCCGCCGGATTTCACCTAACCGCCGGCTTTCACCTATCCGCTGGACGTCAGGGAGAAATTTTTTTTATTTTCAGTTGCGTGGGCGATTGCGGAGGCTTACGTAGGTTTTTGTATGGGTTTCACCTATCCGCCGGACCATGCTGTAATTAAGTTTCGCCGACCGTTAGGCTGGACGCGATCGATTCTTGTGCAAATTTTGTGATCGATTTTCGGTGGCCAAAAATTTCTATTTGAACAAAAATTACTCATTTACAAATTATGCAGCTTGATTTGAAATTAATCACAGAAAAATCTCCATAT
>SCLH01000227.1:207668-221752 GCA_004367855.1 Oikopleura vanhoeffeni
ACAAGTCTATACGATGAACTTGAGATTGACCTTGAACTTTGACCGGTCATTAGAGGTCAAATATTGGTCGCCGACCCTCAATTAAAAAAACGGGTAGCCGAAAAACGCTTAATTTTCACTGGCCAAAAAATCAGCCTTCTAGCACTTCATACGGCTTCGCTAGAACTGGATCACATTTACCTGTAAAATCACGAAAAATTGACCTTAAAATCGATTTTTTTTTGAAAATTTTTCATAAAAAAAAAAAATCCTGGGTCTTAAAATGACCAGAAAAAAATTCTCTACAAGATAGGTTAAAAACATCGATACCCATTTTTGAGTTTTGAAATTTCTTATTTCAAATCGTCCAATACAATGCAACTTCTTTTCAAGTACTATAATTATAAAAACAACAATTATTTTCCAAAAATCACAAAAATAAATCTTCAATTCTATTTAGATTCTTTATTTTTGTCGAATTTCTGGTACTAATAGTCTGAGGAAGCCACTGTAGTTTTATAATATACAAAAATGTTAGTATTGAATCTATCACAAACCAACTTCAGAAAAATGAAAGCGGTGGGATTCGAACCCACGCCCCCGAAGAGACTGGAGCCTAAATCCAGCGCCTTAGACCACTCGGCCACGCTTCCTATGATGATGAAGTGGTTTCAGAATTTCTATAAAAAAACTGAAATTATTCGTTGGCATGATGCCAACAAGGAACTGTTAAATTGTCATTATGAAAGTTTTTCTATACAGGAAAAATCATTGTATGTGTTGAAGAATGAAAAACTTAACACTTCACAAACTACTTGTTGTTCAACAATTTATAAAAAAATGTCTCAAGGGCACTTTGATCATCTAATTTTCAGCATATAAATGAATTGACACGTTCCCATAGGTTTTTTTAAAATTTCCTTATACTACAATGTAGTAAGTACATACAGCATATGAGTCAAATAGTTTGTCGAAGAAAGAACGAATACGTTCAATTATCTACAGAGTTTCATCTAATAAATATAATCTGATTTTTTCGAGACTAGTGTCATTTTCCGGTGTAGTGTAGTTACAGTGCGCGTCACTCATTGGATTTTTAGTTTAACAAAATAGCTGCGCCCACACATTAAAATGTCGCCAATTTGGAGAATCCCTCATTAGTATTGTACAATCAATTCGAGGCGCAGCGAAGTTCGTCGCAAACCATTAGTCATCAATTCCTATCATTTTGTAAGGCTTCAAATAAGGAATTTCAAAAGTCCAAAATGGGTATAGATGTTCAAAAATTGGATTTTTTGGTCCATTTTGTGAGATTTTACAGGTAGTTCCCAACCAAGCTCTCTTCTTCATTGTATAGACTTGAAAGCACCTTCAAAAGAATCGGAAGAGTCGACTTACTGATGAGCGTATTAGAAACTATGGGTCAATATACCATAAGGTCGCTGAAAAGCCAAAACTGATTGACCTAGCGACCTAAAAGTATATAATTGTTTTTAATACGCTCATAAGAAAGTCTTCCGGTTTTTTTGAGGATACTTTCAAGTCTATACGATGAACTTCTAGCTATTCATACATCGTCTGTCAGGTTTTGAAATGTTCGATAATATGATAGAGAAAAATAAGTAGCAAGAAATTTACATGAAATTTTGAAAAAATATCGATAACATTGCCCGAGTGTCTTAAAAAAATTTTGCTTCAAAAAGAATAGGGTTCATGTCAGTCAATTAAAAAAATTTATCGACTTTATAGGACATTTATTTGCCAGTACGTTTTGTATATTTTGTGTGGTAATAAACTGTTGCAGAAAATTATTTCTATCCAAGGAAGCGTGGCCGAGTGGTCTAAGGCGCTGGATTTAGGCTCCAGTCTCTCCGGGGGCGTGGGTTCGAATCCCACCGCTTTCATTTTACTTCCTTTCAAATTAATCGTTATAATTGTAGAAATGGTAATTTTGAAGACTATTGAACATTTTCCAAATACCAGTACCGCGGTATACCGGTATCTAATTTATAATTCAGGTTTTAAATAAAAGTTTGAACAAAATAAGTGCTAAATTAAAGGCTCTTTAAAAAACATTACCCATAGGAGCCTTTATTAGGAGTGAGATTCTATATGTGAAATTTCTGGATGTTTTATTTTCAAATTTTCTTTCTTATTTACACGAAATTTTATTCTAAAATTATGAGTTTTCCGTCTTTAGTAAGTGAACCCAGACTAAACAAATTTTCGTTGCACATGAAGGGGTGTTCATTAAGATTTATAGTCTACTCCAAAGTCAAGTGGAGAAGTTCACAACCTGTTCTCATACATTTTCATTGCCTTATCTTTGGAATAATACGTTTTTAGAAATTACAGGTTTGCAAAGCTTACTTTTCAGGATATTCAAAATTAATTATAAAATTAATTATAAAAAACTTTGAATAATTTTCGGGTGCATTTAACATCAGTTTGGACAGTCAATATTTAACCAACATTTTCATTAAGTGTCTACAATTTGATTGTCAGATTTTAGCGGGGAATTTCAGCCCGACCTAGAAAATGACGCCTCAGCTAAAATCCGACTTATGTTTTATTCATTTTTTTAACTTCTTTCATAAACCGTTCACCATAATTCCGAAGATTTTTATTAAATTTTCAAATTTCGTTCTACCTTTTTCAAATTTATTTTTATATTTTCTGACTTATGAAAAAGGTGGATTTTTTGACGAAATGGTGTCAAATTAGAAGTACTTTTTGACATTAAAATGGGTCTATTCTTATATTTTCACCTCTTTATCTTGAATTTTTTCTGATCAAAAAATTATGTATTCTCTTTCAGTTGTACCGACAAAAGTGCGGGGTAAAAAGTAAAATGTCGGTAAAAAGGATCAATTTTTTCTTTGAATTGTTCTGCATGAAATATTGAGTCGTGTTTTTGACATCGACCTCTACTGTCAAATGCGGGCTTAATCGATTAGACATCTTCCTTTATGCATTCAAGATTATCTTTTAATGAAAGCTAAATGACACACAAGCAAACCTCTCGCTAAACATTAGCATTTTTGTGGTAGACCAAGAAGTTTTTGACTATACCAACAAATCTTGGGTTAATCATTATCAAATTACCATCTTTATTTTCAGGAAACTTTTAATTTTTAAAGTTGAAAATTCGTAAATTCTTATTTTTACGTCTCATATCAAATCAGATTTTTTACAACTGCCCTAGAACTGTTCTGGGGCGTGATTGAAAGGTACCAAAAAGCGACACCTACCCCCTTAAATGTACAAAATGTTTTTTTTTATCCGAAACGAAAATCCGTAACATTGGCTCTCAAGGAAAATTCACGGATTTTCATTTCAACGTAAAAAAGGACACACAGTATTTCGACACACATTGTATATTAAATAATCAACTGAACCTGAAAATGTATTTAATTAAATTGAACAAAAAAGACAGAAAGCACCATATTGCGGGCCCGTTAACTAAGCATACGAATAAATTGACCCGCATTGGACAGAAAATGTTTCTTGAACTTAAAAACAACTAAACGGGTTGATTTCTCATTGCTTAAATTCAAATTTTTAAAATTTTACTCATGATTTTAGCTAATTTGCAGCCATACGGTTTTTCACTTACAAGTTAACAAATTTTAACTTATTCACTCTGTTAAAACTCATATTCAAGTTATATTATTTGGTACAGTATGTCCTTTTTTAGTAGCGATTGGTTAAAAGACTAAATTTTGACACCTCGCTTTTGATTGGCTTAGAAGTGAATTTTCTAATCAATTAGATAAATACATGATAAGATTCATGAAAAAGGGGAATACTGTATATTTAACCAGCCAACCCGATAGCTAACATTAAAATCAACACACAAGCTCCAAAGTTAATTTTTAAACAGATGTCTTAAATTTCAAAAAGTCAGAAAAATCCAGTATAAAAAATCATATCAAATTAAAAAGCTACAAACAAATTTTTCTGAAAAATTGCCTAACAATAAAAGTTAAATTTTGCTATCAAGTACAACTTTCTGCAAAACTGGATCTGATTGGGGTTTTTCAGAATATCAAATTTTCAATAAACCGTCCAATTGATCTTTTGTACATACTTTAAAACCAATTTCTCACAAACACGTAGATTTGATCAATTTCCTCGCAAAAAAGCCATGCAAATCATATTAAACAATCCAAAGTATTTCCGCTCTTTTCACATCTTTTTTTCGATCTCTTCAGTACGTTTAAAGTATCAAAAATAAATTTAAACAATTACTTTCCCTTTATTATCCTAAGTCCTAGAGCGTCACTAGGGCGATAGAATCTGAAAAGAAACAAAAAAGATTTGAGGGCCTATTCGGTTTTGTTTCTAAGTATCATTAAAAATTAAATATTATTTTACTGCATGAAAAAGTAATATCTGAAAAAAGTTGTGTTGAAAATGACGGGGTTTTCAGAGTCAGATAATTACTTTTTTAACACTGGTGACAAGTTCGTATAAAATTATGTCCAAAATAAGTTCAAGACGGACAAAAAATTAATATTTCAGTGGTTTTAAAAGTCATCTGCAAAAATAATCCGGTGCTTGTAAAACACCGGCTCTGGATAACGTTTATACAGTATAGGTATTGTAAACTGTATGTGCTCGTATGATACGATTTCTTCACAAGGATATTCAACCCGAATGCGTTATCCCAATGATATAAGATGTTCGGAGATGTATGGCTGAGTGTGATATTCTGCTGATAGTTCAGCCAATCATTCTATCATTCTTTTCAAAGCGTAAGACTACAAACAAAACGAGCTTCCCACATTTTAAATTTCACTTTAAGTGGCCAATTTCACTTTTAAGTGGCCAAAAAAATAGCTCTAGTATTGCCAACATTGATTTTTTACGCAAAAAGTTTGAATAAATATTTCGCACTGTATTTTTTCTGAAATTATAAACGTATTTTTAGCTTGAAAATGAAACATCGAAAGTTGTATTTTAAAAAATTTATTTTGGAAATATGAAATAAAAAACTAAACAGCATAAATTATGCTGCATAAAATTATATTCATATCTCACACTCCAAAATGTCCTGTTTCAAGTTGAACTCAATCTAGTTTTTGAACAAGAAAATATTTACAAATGTCAGATTTTGACGTTTAAAATTTTAAACTGGCGACAAATCCAGATTGTTCAAAGTTCGACTCAGTCGAACTCAGTTTGACTTGTTAGAAGATCTATAATTAATTTTGAACTAATATTTCATTTTTAAGAGCCGATAATTAACTTTTACTTGAGCGCGAGTTATTTGCGAGAGGCTTTCTATTTATAAAAAAAAATCTGATTTGCTAAAAAATTTGGATATGCACAAAATTCAAATATTTTGATTAAATATTTTTCAAACTGTCCAAATTGTAAAGTTCAAATTTAGTTTAGCTTGTAAACCTGCAAATTATTTATTAATTGTTACAAATGTTCCAAACTAAACTAGAAATTAAACTTAACAGAAGATGATCATCTATTATTTGCTAATAAAAGTTTTCTTTGACAGAACAAATCCAATAAAAAATTTGGCCGGCTTAAATTAACTTCAATTGTCTTTCACGGAAAAAATCAAATCATTAACACCAAGGGGGTTGAGCCATACGGGGATTGTAAAATTAAGAATTCATGATTTACAGCTTTTTCTAACGATTCTCCATCAAATTTTTTTTTCGACAGTATTCATCCGGTATACTTTTTTAAATATCGTTTGAAATAAGATAATTTATTACTTACCAAAAGTTTGCTTTCCGCATTCGGGAATTTGATTCGATTGAGCCGCTTGAATGATGGATCATATTGAAGGATTTCAGTCATTTCTTCCTTTGTTTCACTTTTTCTCGATTTTTTTCGTAGTTTTGTGTATTCTCTTACGTATAAAGTTGCTCAAATTTGACCTCATTCATCATTCAAACAACTTATTTATTGCTTGGATACCCCCCTTAAAATTCCAGGAAAAATTCGTCGATTGATTTTCGGTGCTTTTGGGAAGTTTAATTCCGTCCTGATGTTTTAATATTGGTAAAGCTACTGTTTGAGCGTAGTTACGAACAGTTAAGTTTTCATGGGGGAGGTATGCATTTTCCAAAAATAAAGACGCAATTTAATCTGGCTTACATTGTTTAAAGTTTATCTTTTATTAGCATAATCATCTTTAATTTACAGTATATATGCTCTAATAACAATAAAATATTTTGTTCGTTATACTGCATATTTTATTATTGAGCGTCAAATATGACGTCAGTTTTCTCTGGAAAACATAGATAAAATTATCGATTTTTTTGAGAACCGGATCATTATATCAACTTATTTCTCTTGGCCAGAGTGAGAGAAAACTGTAAATGATGCCGCCCTATTAAAGTCATTTTGCTGTACATTTCTTTGTAATTTTTGACCGATCAATTTGAAGAAAAGTTAAAAAATTTAAAATTTCTCACAGTTCACGGAAAAACAATTTTGATCATTTTTTTTAATTTTGCCCAAAAATATAATTTTTCGAAAATTGAACAAAAATTTGACTAATAACATTATTTAGAACAATAAAAATAAACAATTGACGTAAATAATAATTTAAAATAAAATTACGAAAAAATATTTTCCACCTTCATCTGATTGGCTATCAATAAAAATTGAAACTAAATGGTCAAAAGAAAAAAATATGGAAGTCATATCGGTCCCAAGTCCGGCATGGACCATGGTCTCAGTGATATTTTTTCACAAAAAAATATTTTGAAATTTGCAATGATCACATTTAACTTTTTGTAGTATACCATCTATATTTATGAGATTTATTTCATTAAACTCTTCCGTGCGTGACTTTATTTACTTTATTCGCTCATTAATTTAACGTTTTAGTAAATTTGGCGGGTCAAATGAGTAGTTATGTGACGTTTTATAGCATGCGGACGTTACTTTAGGATTATGATGACAAAATCAGAATTTGAAACTTGAATTATTGATTATGTTGTTGTTGGGTCCTGGTAAAGCTCTTCAAATATATGAAATTGGCGCGCAGAATTTTAACAGATACACTTTTGCGAGAGTCTCAAGTGGTATGAGTGAAAATAATTTCTTATCTATAACGTTCTAACAATCATGTACGTCAGTACGGCTCTCCGCAGCCGAGTTCAAAATTTTTATTGCATAATCAATTTAATTTATTTCCTTTTTATTAATAATGCCACTTCTAGTTAGAATTCTAGATAGAATTCACGATTTTTTTGCAAAAAATAATTTAATACAACCGCGTATTTGGGAGAAAGTTGATCGTCAGTTTCATCGACGATGATTTGTTTATGTTTTAGTCTCAAAAACAATACTTAAAGTTAATCCGGCTGCGCAGAGCCGTACAGGCGGCTGAAAGTTAAAATTCAGCTATAACATATTTTTTCAAGATTTTTTCAAAGAGTTCGGACAAAATGTATTTAATCATAAAATCCAAAGAACAATAATTATGGGGGCTTCAAATGACTACTTAATAGAGTGAATTTTGCACATGTTAATTTGTCTCACATAGGATCGATCAATTATGAGTCATTTTTCACTATTTTAGCCAACTCATTACCAATTCTTGACGAACTTAGCCAATAATTCAAGTGGAAACTCCTGATTTTACAATAAAATTAAAAATTGCTTACGCGAACTCTTGTTGTTTTCGGTTTTGTTTCTGGTGATTTTCTTCTAGTATTTGTCTTTCTCTTACTTTCGGCAGCTTTGGTAGTTTTCATCATTTTTATTTTATTTTTAAAATACTGTTTTTCGTCCAGAAGAGACCGGTTTGATACACGATTGATATTGTGACTATTTTATAGCTCGAGTAAAGAGTCACGCAGAGTCTCGCGAGCTCACAACAAAAAATTTATCATATATTTATTCACAGTTTTGATTATTTTGAACAATACCGTTTCCTAGTTTTTTCTAATTTAATTTTCTCGTTTGGGTTTTACAGAAGGCTAATTCGATCGATTTATCCGGTCAGTATAATCTTTTTTTCTGAAATTCTATATTTTCGATATGATGTTTTTGTTATCAAAATTACGATAAGTATTTTTTATCAACGTTTCGGTTAATTTCATTTTCAAGAATGCGAAAAACTGGTTGTACAGAAACATAAAAAATTTGGTTCGTAAAGCAATTTGATGAGTCAGGCCTTAGTTATTCATGCCTGAGGTAATAGCATCAGGTAATTCTGCGATACTGAGACCTGATTTATGAAATTAATTTCCGAAGGAAATTTTTAGCGCAAATGTTTAGGGTCTGGAAGAAAAATCATAAAAGCCACAGAACATCATGACCTGTATGATACGTACAATTTGGAACGATTTTTTTTTAATTTAAAGTCCCAGCTGGTTTTTGATTCGCTTAAATTTTAACCAATTCGTAACGATGATTGCCACTCAGTTTTCAATCAATTTTTTAATGCTGAGTTTGAATATTTTTTTTTAACAGATAAGTATTCTCATCTTATAAAAATTTCTTTTGCTCATTGAAAAATCAGAAAACATATGAAACATTGCCAAAATGTCAGTTTTTTTGCTCTTTGGAGAAAAATATTGTCATCAATCGAAGCAAATACTCTATTTTTCTTGTAGCTTTTAAAATTCTCTTTGTTGTCACGAAAAAATTAAAAAGGCTGTTTTTTGAAAAATGACCAAAAAAATTCCTGAAATATTTAATCATTTTACGTACCAGTAAAAATATTTGACAAAAATGAATTCAAATCAATTTTTTCTGCTTAAATATTTCAAAAGAAATCTGAAAAAAAAACATTTTTTGATCGCGGACAAGTAAATCATCCATATATCCGTAAAACTAATTTTTCTCACGTTAAATGGAATAAACATTAATAACAAAATGATATTTTTGATAAAAAAATTAACTAATGTCTCAAACAACCTTATAATCTTCTTGATCTGTATCTCTCTTAGTTAAGAAATTGAAACAATTGTACTGGACAGTAAAGTATAAGTTATAGAGTATAGTTGCAAGAACTGAACCGTGTTATAGGCCGATTATGTCTTGGATATTCGACTAAGCTTCCCGATGTTCCAAATCCACAAACTGTTTCCAATTCAAGTTTAACAGAACGGAAATAGCATTTTATAATGAAAAATTCTTATGTAATCTTAACCCCTGGGATCACAGAAAAAAAAAATTCTACCAAGGCACCATGTACTTATTTTCATTGTATTTCTTTACATGTATTTATTTTTAATAAATAAATATCACAACAATATTTATTTTGAGTTTGTATTTATTTAAATATTGTTGTGATATTTATTAATTACAATTTTATTTATAAAACACACCAAATAATTTATTTATTTGCTTAATTAAATGCATCTAGTGTAGCATTAATTTTAAAAGGATTTCGAAGATAAATAAGCGTTTACGTTAACTTGAATACAGGGGGGGGGCAATATGCCGAAATATGTAGTAAAGAATCAATAATAGAACAATAAATCAAAAACAACATTAATTTATAAAATACAAATGTATTTAAAATGTACATAAATGTTAATGAAAGTATTATTGAAATTATTTATAATCACATTTTAATTTAAAACACCTCTGCTGCCTCATAATAATTAAGGTAAAGTTTCTCTCTGCCACTTCCGTGTCTTGGGATCTACGGTATCTTAGACCGCACCGGATATATCGGCTCTACTTTGAACGTGGTTTACAGAAAGCCCAGGGCAGTTGGAGTTTCAATTTTGGAACTGGCTTAAAATAAGAGCCATTTTTAGAATATTGCTCGAGGAAGCCGAATGTGAGCAAATAAAATCTTCTTTGGACATTTTTTTCACAAGCTTTGAAAAAACATTACTAAAACCATCGACTTAACCTTGGAAGCCCAGATATGTTTAATTCGGCACTAGGCTCCTCCACCATTAAGCGACTGGAGCCCTCATACGATAAACTACATTTCATAAAAAGCCGTGGAAATCTATTTTGAAAAATAGCCAACTTAGCGAGGTTATCAATCAATTTTTAATTTTATTTAAATCGCGAAACTGAGCAGCAAAGATTGGCTTTGATCACTTATTCTCATGAAAACAGAATGTCAAAATTATTCCCTATTTGCACTCAAAGACCTTGGCTCACAATTTTTTTTGATTTTCAATCTTCTTCCCGTCTAATAAGATAGACATTACGCGGATTGATCAAAAAACGCGAAAAAAACGCAGTTTGTAAAAAAATATGTTTGAGAATGAACAAAAGTATCCGCTATTATCGAACGCTAATCACCAAAACACCACATTCTAGCAACAAAAAAATGTCTCATTTAGAAACAAACTTCAAATAAAAAAACTTGATCAATTAATAAATTTTTAAAAAACTTTGTCGAAACTGAGCAGCAAAAATGGTTTAATCATTACGGCATCGAAAACTAAAGATAACATAATCATTCTTTCTCTATTCTCATTATTCGACCTGGCTTTCAACAATTTCTTAGATTTAATCTGACTTGTTTTCTATCACAAGATATGTCAGCGCGATTGATCAAAAACCGCAAAACAGTGGCGCTGTCAAAAACATTTTTTGAGAAGAAAAAAGTATCTTAGTTAAAATAAAAATTCCGAGCCTTTAGCACAAGCTGGAACCAAAAAAAGTACGCCGACGGCCAGCTGATCGCTAGCGTGGGTATAAATAAGCAAGCATCTGTTTTGATTTTTTGCAGCAAATTTCGTTTTAGATCTGTTTCAGCAAGCAGAGGGCGTTAAAATGTCGTGTATAAAGAAGTATTTTGCCGATTTATCATTCGATGAGAAAAAAGCCTTATTTACAGAAGAGAACTTGAAGATTATGACTACATCAAGACCTGAATCCAAACTATAATCCGATTCTGAGTTATAAAACAACGTTTTATAATTATTTACCGCAATCAAAAACATACTTGACGTAAGCAACTTTCTGACAGTGTTGCCGTAGCTCTTCATTGAACTACTTTTGAAAAAACAAGCATATTTTTTTCGTAATTTTCTCAAAAATTAAAAAACACTCACGAAAAAATAAAAAGAGTTCCGAGGTGAAATTTATTTTCATTTAAAAGATACTTAAGGGGTAGCAGCGATTGTGCAGACGGGCGTCAATTTAACACGAAAAATAATCAGTATTTTTTTGTTTTGTATTATCGTGTAGCGAACCACAATAAAATTGTGTATCAGCTCATTAATCATTTATCTATAAGGAAGATAGAGTTTAAACTTTTATTTCTAAATCGAAAGAAATTTTCGAAAAATCAAAGCATAGAAAATTTTAAGCATGTTCTCCAAATTATTCGATTAATTTAACTGAAATCTGTGAATAAAACGAAAAAAAACGACTTTAACTTTTTCATGGCATTCTACATCTGACTCGGCTGTTTGAAATATGAAATGTTTGTCATTTGTTGCGACCTTTAGAAATTAGAAAAACTTCCGCAAATCAATGTCCAAAAATTTACTAGTAGTTTGAAACTCGTTAAAACAGCCGAACACTTGTGAAATTCTGGTATCTATTTGGTTTCCGTATTTCAACCGATGCAAGTCAAGTGAATATCGTTCTGAACTTCTGATGAAATACAACACTATTGAAGGAACCGTTGTGCCATTTGGCACGCAATTATAAAAATTTTCCTCAACAATCTCAATTAATTCGGGTGTAAAGGCACTTTTTGAAAAGCAGAATTTTCAATATTAATCGCCAATTGAAAGTCAATTTTTTCCAAAAAAGCGTAATCCATTTTCATGGAAAAAAAACTCCATATTGAGAAATTCATGTGGATAATTACTCCCACTAATTCGTGCATAACACCCGACAATGTCTAAGTTATAAATAGGCTTTCAAAAAAAACTCACATCGGGTCAAGTTGGAAATGGAGTCATAATGAAAAGTGGTTTGATGTTTTTACAAGATACTAAAGTATGTAAAAAGTTAAAAATAAAACTTTGCAAGTAGGACACTTTCCTTAATAATAAAATAATAAAAAATTTTCAACATTTTTTCTTTCAAAAATCGCTCGAAAAAAGTACCAATCGCCACAGCTCGCTGCACCCTTAAGACGTCCAAAAACTCAGTTCCTCAGATTTATCTATCGTTCAATACGTTGAGCAGCACGCATAAGTGTTTGAGAGAAATTGTCAAAAAGTAAGATAAAAATTTGAACGAGACGTCCAGAAAATTAAACTGACAGTTTGAATTCCTCTGGCAAACTCTATGATGGTTTGATCAAAAATTCCAGAACTTTCTTTCATCCGATTTCAGCGGGTTCAAATTTCACAGCCCACTTAACCCACATACCATTTTGGTAATCTATCACCAGGCTCGACTCCGGAGCGCTAATTATAGTCATATGAACTTATGATACGTGATTAAATCTTAGGTTCAACATTTGGGTCTTTGGGCAAATGCTTCTCTATCTTTTATTCTTCGAGATAATGCAGCGTGCGTTCACAATTTCGCCCATGAAATTTAGATAGTTTAAAAAGTTGAGAATCTTCTGAAAAAAATTAATGGCCCTTCACCAGTAGAATTTTTAATTGATTTTATGTGTCCAAATTCAAGGATTTATCATTAGATTCGGAAAAATTCTTGATTGACTTTCCACCTCAATATTTGCAATTTTTCTTTAAATCAATTATTCCCGCCGCAATATAAAAATATTAGTGGTTTTTATAAATACAAATCATCAAGAGCTTACTTGACAAACACGGAATGATACATTGCTAGTAGGTACTATATTGGAGCGTCAAAAAAATTGTGTAGTCAAATTTGTCACAAACAAAAAGCAAACAAAATAATCATTGTACATGAAAGAAATAAGGCAATAAGGATACATTTCAGTTACGCAAATAATTTTTTTATTCTGAGATATAAAAACGGTTAATCTACATAAGTTACTTCGTTAGCAAATTAAACGTTGAATATCCGCATACTAACTTGCACAAACTTACAAAAGTTTGGTTGTGTGCCTCTGTGCAATCCAAGTTTGCATCATTGGGACAGCTATTTGGAGCTTTTGGTTGGCAGAGTTTGTGGGAGTTTAAGTTGTGGTTTAAATGAATAGACAAATTCCAAAATTTCCGTTGATTGTTTCCGCTCGACTACGCAATCAAAGAACTTGGCCTGCTTAATTAGCATCGCAGAGCAGGCGATGCCCATTTAAGAATCAAAAATTCCCAGGCCGTAATTTTTATATTGATTAAAAACCTAAAACAACCGGTTTCTTAAATTATCAAGTGAACTGGCAATTTTACGTTTCAAAGTTAATCGGATGAAAAAAAACATTTTTCATAATTACGAAAGGGTTATTTATATTTTTTTATGGGCACAAATTTGTTTGACCTTTCCAATGCGTCTATTATGTCTACCATAACTTGCCCAGGAAGAAAAATATGATTTTTCAAAGTTAGCTGGTAATAAATTACTACCATCTGTGTTGGTCGTTGTTCAGAAAATCTGAGCATGTGGGTTAAGTGGTGCGAAGCTTCCAAGGGTTAAGCTATCAAACGGTTACCTGCACAATTATGAAAGTGTATTTCAAATATATTTTAAGTTTTTTTATTAAGTGGGTTTTTAACTCTGAATCACAAGAACTCCTTTGATTACTGTAGAAAACAAATACGCTAGCTCGTTATCACATCTTTTAGAGACAAAAAACCTACGTCTTAAAATGACCACGAAAAAATCTTTACGAGATAAGCCAATAAAATCAATACCCATTTTTGACTTTTGCAATTCCTTAATACAAATCGTCAGAGGTTGAAATCACACTTCCGAAATGCTAAAAACCTCATCAGAAAACTTTCAAAGTAATGACACCGGAAACGTTTTATACTAACAAATAACTAATTCAAAAGGCTCATTTATTAAGAGAAATTATCAAATTTAAATATCTTAAATAAAGAATTTCAAATGTCAAAGATAGAAACTATAAGTATGCTGGTCCATACAGAAGTTAATTATTTTCAAGCAGTAAGAACACAACCAGTATCAAGATCAACTTCTATGAAACGAGGTTTACAGCCGGTTACTCCTGCTAGATTTGATGAATATGGTTTTAAGCCTTGGATACTACGATTAAACTGGTAGAAAATTTAATTTTTCATTTGAACCAA
>SCLH01000227.1:221760-233056 GCA_004367855.1 Oikopleura vanhoeffeni
ATTCAGCCTTCTAGCACTTTATACGCTCCGCTAGACTGGTCACAATTATACTGTACAATTCACGAAAATTGACCTTAAAATCGATTTTTCTTTTTTTGAATTTTTCATAAAAAAAAAAAAATCCTAGTCTTAAATGACCAGAAAAAAAATTTCTCTACAGAATAAAAACATCTACCCATTTTGATGTTTTTGAATTTCGTTATTTCTAATCTCCTTTGTAATTTTTGACCATCAAATTGAAGAAAAGTTAAAAAATTTAAATTTCTCACAGTCACGGAAAAACAATTTTGATCATTTTTTTTAAGTTTGCACAAAAATAATAATGTTTCGAAAATTGAACAAAAATTTGACTAATCAACATTCTATTTAGAACAATAAAAATAAACAATCTGACGTAAATAATACATGTAAAATAAATACCAAAAATATTTTCCCCCATTCATCCTGATTGGCTATCAATAAAATTAACTAAATGTCAAAAGAAAAAAATATATGGAAGGTCATATCGTCCCAAGTCCGACATGGACCCATCGGTTTCAGTGATATTTTTTCACAAAAAAATATTTTGAAATTTTGCAATGATCAACAATTAACTGTTTTGTTTAGATATTACCATCTATATTTATGAATTTATTATCATTAAAAACTCTCCGTGCGTGACTTTATTTACTTTATTCCGCTTCATTTAATTAACGTATTTAGTTAAATTTGCGGGCAATGAGTAGTTATGTGACGTTTATATAGCGATTGCGGACGTTACTTTACGATTATTATGGACAATAATCAGAATTTGAAACTGAATTATTGATTATGTTGTTGGGTTCCTGGTTAAAGCTCTTCAATATATTGAAATTGGCGCGCAAGAATTTTAACAGATACACTTTTGCCGAGAGTCTCAAGTGTATTGATTGAATAAATAAATTTCTGATCTATAACGTTTAACATCATGATAACGTCAGTACGGCTCTCCGCAGCCGAGTTCAAAAATTTTTATTCATAATCAATTAATTTATTTACTTTATTAATAATGCCACTTCTAGTATAGAATTACTAGATAAGAATTCAGATGTTGTGTGGTTGCAAAAAATCAATTTAATACAACTGCGTATTGGGAGAAAGTTAGATCCGTCAGTTTTCATCGACGAAGGATTTGTTTTATGTTTTAGTCTCAAAAACAATTCTTGAAAGAATCCGCTCGCAGAAGCCGTACAGCGGCTGAAAGTTAAAATTCACTATAACATATCTTTCAAGATTGTTTTCAAAGAGTTCGGACAAAATATGTTTTAATCAAAATCCAGAAGAAACAATATTATGGGCTTACAAATGACTACTTAAACTGTAGACTCGATTTTGCCAACTATTTGCCGCACCCATTTAATCGCATTTTACGACGGCTTAATCATTAATGACAAGATCAATTATAAAGTTAGCGATAAACTGTAAAACAAAATGTACGTATTGTTTGCGTTTTTTATTCGAAAATTTTTTACTGTATTACAGATACTGTATTTTTTGCAAAAATTTTTTAAATCAGCAAAATTAACCTTTCGATCGTGCATCAGAAAAAATTCTAAGACTTTTTATCCCAGTATACACTATCCCCAAAATGATCACTGACCGTATATTTAAGAATAAGGTTGAGTAAAATTAGTTACGTTTTTTTCCAAAAATTGCGTAAATCAATTTTTGAAAGAGAAGTTGAAAGTGGTTCCTTTAGAAGTTTTTAAGATTTTTTTACATTACACTCAGTCCGAAAACGATTCACGTGACCTTCAAATTAAAAATGAGGTTTTGGGCCAATACCCAATAGTACTCAAATTACGCCGAAATTTATGAGGCTAATACACACCTAATTTAAGATTTGAACATTAATATATTTCCAAACACGTCACGTGATCTTATTTTCAAAAATAAAGCATTTACTTTATGACATTTTTAAACTTTAATTTTGGATTATTTTCCGTCACTATTTTATTCAGACTTTCCTGTAATGAGAAAAAGTCTTAAAACGTTGAACAAGTTACCCTGATTTTTTTGACGTAAGTTGAGTACTTTTTCAAATTATGTACAGTTGTACCCAGATATTTTTTTTTCAAAAGTACTCGAAATTCATGCGAAAAGACCTCTTAAAAGAATCGTTAAGATTTCTAAGTACCTTAATGCATTACAGTATGCCTCCAGTTTAAATAGAGCCAGATCTCCAGAGAGTCAGCAGCTTTCGAAATGCTGATAACATACAAGAATGTAGGCGAGAGAAGACAGGTGAGAAAAATGAATAAATTACCCGATTGAGTTTTTTTTTAATCTTGCAAGATTTTCTGTTTTGCGATTATTTGTGAAAATTGGCCTCCGGTATAAATAGAGCACCTCTAAAGCAAAACTTCCAAAAATAATACTTAGAATGAAGAAAGGTTTAGGCGAGTTAGGCGAGTAACGCGTGAGCGTGACTTCGTCTCTATTTTTAGAACAACAATGATATTAAACAATAATTTCCAGAGTCAATCTTACGAAAATTTTGATGAAAACATATAATAATTGTTAAATGGAACTAGAGAAAACCCTTTGAAGTTAACTTAACAGTAGTTCAAAATATAAACTAACGTTTAAATTCGTATATTATTGCACGTTTGCCGTCACTGGGTACATTTTCGCGAATTTTTTTTGCTCATCCTCATAAATGCTTTCATCCGGAATTTTTTTTTTTATTTTAAATTCTATCAAATTGGACTGAATATTATTTTAAGCGATTTGAAAAATGAATGTGATAATGAACTTTCTATATGGCCCGATTTAAAAGTTGAGCACTAGTTGGCTAAAATCGAGCTCTGGTACAGATTCATGTCTAAAGTCTAAACGAGTTTAATAGAGTTAATTTGTGCACAGGTTAATTTGTCTCACATGGATCGATCATTATGAGTCATTTTCACGATTTTAGCCAATCTTACAATTCTTGACGAAACTTAGCCAATAATCTCAAGTGAAACTTCTGATTTTACGAATAAATTAAAATTGCTACGCGAACTCTTGTTTTTTCGGTTTGTGTTTTCTTGGTATTTTCTTCTAGTATTGTCTTTCTCTTACTTTCGGCAGCTTTGGTTAGTTTTCATCTTTGTTTATTTCTATTTTTAAAATACTGTTTTTGTCCAGAAGAGACCGGTTTGATACACCGATTATATTAGTGGGAACTATTTTATACTCGAGTAAAGAGCACGCAGAGTCTCGCGAGCTACAACAAAAAATTTATCATATATTTATTCACAGTTTGATTATGTTGAACAATACGTTTCCTATTTTTTCTAATTTAATTTTCTCGTTTGGGTTTTCAGAAGGCTAATTCGATCGACTTTATCCGGTCAGTATAATCTTTTTTCAAATCTATATTTTCGATATGATGTGTTTGTTATCAAAATTACGATAAGTATTTTTCATCAAACGTTTCGGTTAATCTTCATTTTCAAGAATGCGAAAAACTGGTTGTTACGAAACATTAAAAATTTTGGTTCCGTAAAGCCAATTTGATGAGTCAGCCTTAGTTATTCATGCCTGAAGGTCAATGCATCAGGTAATTCTGCGTCGACACTGATACCTGATTTATAAATTAATTTCCGAAGGAAAATTTTCTAGCGAAATGTTAGGTATGGAGAAAAAAACATAAAAGCCACAGAACATCATGACCTGTATTGTACGTACATTATGAACACGATTTTTTTTAATTGAAAGTTCCCAGCTCTTTTTATTCCTTAAATTTTAACCAATTCGTAACGATGGATTGCCACTCAGTTTTCAATCTATTTTTTAATGCTGAGTTTTGAATAATTGTTTTTTAACAGATAATATTCGTTCATCTTTATAAAAATTTCTTTTGCCATTTGAAAAATCAGAAAACACACTGAAACATTTCCAAAATGTCAGGTTTTTGCTCTTGGAGAAATATTGGTCATCAATCGACAGCAAATACTCTATTTTTCTTGTAGTTTTAAAATTCTCTTTTTGTCACGGAAAAAAATTAAAAGGCTGTTTTTTTGAAAAATGACCAAAAAAATTCCTAAATTATTTAATTTCATTTTTCACGTGACCAAGTAAAAATATTTGGACAAAATGAATTGCAAATCGTGCAATTTTTTTCTTGCTTAAATATTCAAAGAAATTGAAAAAAAAACATTTTTTGATCGCGGACACAGTAAATTATCCATATATCCTAAAAACTAATTTTTCTCACGTTAATGGAATAAAACATTAATAACAAATGATATTTGATAAAAAAAATTAACTAATGTCTCAAACAACCTTATAATCTTCTATGATCTTATCTTCGCTTAGTAAGAAAAAAATTGAAACTTGTTATGCGACAGTAAAGATAAAGTTATTAGAGTATAGTTGCAAGAACTGAATCGTTGTTATAGGCCGATTATGTCTTGGATATTCGGACTAGCTTCCCATGTTCCAAAATCACAAACTGTTTCCAAATCAAAAGTTTACAGAACGAAATAGCATTTTATAATGAAAAATTCTTATGTATATCTTAAACCCCCTGGGATCACAGAAAAAAAAATTCTACCAAGGCCCAATTACTTATTTTTCATTTATTTCTACAGTATTATTTTAATAATAAATATCACAACAATATTTATTTTGAGTTTATTTATGTAAATATTTGTGAATATTATTTATTCAATTTTATTTAAAAAACACACCAAATTAATTTATTTAGTATTGGCTTAATAATGCATCTAGGTAGCATTAATTTTTAAGAAGGATTTCGAAGATAAATAGGCTTTTACGTTAAACTTGAATACAGGGGCAATATCGCCGAAATTTTTATAAAGTATAAAAGAATCAGATGATTATTTAAAATAAATAAACACATTATTTATAAAATACAAATGTATTTAAATGTACATAAATTGTAATGAAAGTATTAGTGAAATTATCTTATAAGTCACATTAATTTAAACCTCTGCGTGCCTCATAATAATTAAGTAAGTTTCTCTCTGCCACTTCCGTGTCTTGGATCTACGTATCTTAGGACCGCACCGGATATATCGGCTCTACTTTGAACGTCGTCTTACAGAAAGCCCAGGCAGTTGGATGTTCAATTTTGGAACTGCTTCAAATATAGAGCCATTTTAAAATATTCGAGAAGCCGATTGATCAAATAAAATTTCTTTGAATTTTTCACAAGCTTTGGAAAAACATTTGACTGAAAACATTCGACTTAACCTTTGGAACTTCCAAATTGTTTTATCGCAGAGCCTGCACCACTTTAAGTGGGGCGACTTTGAGCACCTCATTACAGATAAACTACATTTATTAAAAAAGCCCGTGAATTATCTTATTTTTTAAAGAAGCCAACTGCGAGTTATCAATCAATTTTTAATTGTTTATTTAAATCTAGCGAAACGTAGCAGCAAAATTGGCTTGATCACTTATTTCATTGAAAACAGGAATGTTTCAAAACATTTATTTCCCTATTTCGCACTCATAAGACCTTGGCTTTCACAATTTTTTTTCTTATTTTCAAATCTATCTTTCCCGTCTTTCTTTCATAAATAGACATTAGCTGCTTGATTATCAAAAAACGTGCGAAAAAAATGCCAGTTTGTAAAAAAAATATGTTTGGAAGGAAAAAAATTATCCGCTATTTAATCGAACCGCTAATCACCCAAAACATCCACATTTCAGCAACAAATAAAAAATGTCTCATTTTAGATACAAAGACTTCAAATTAAAAAAGATCTTGATCAAGATTAAGTAAAGTTTTTAAAAATTTTTGTCGAACTGAGCAGCAAAAAATTTGGGGTTTAATCTTTACCTGCATCGAAAACATAAGATTAACATAAATTCATTCTTTCGTCTATATCTCATTTTACCTGCTTTCAAATTTCTGATAGATTTTTAATCTGATTTTTGTTTTTCATCACAAGATGATTTTGTCAGCGCGATTGATCAAAAACCGCGAAAAACAGTTTGCGCGCTGTCAAAATCATTTTTTGAGGGGAACATACTGAAAAATGTTGATCCTTAGTTAAAATAAAAATTCCGAGCCTTTAGCCAATCTGGAATCCAAAAAAAGGATCGCATCGCGGCACTATCGCTTAGCGTGGTATAAGATAAGCAAGCAGTCTGTTTTGATTTTATGCAGCAAATTTTCGTTTAGATCTGTTTGTTCAGCAGACGGAGAGGGCGTTTAAAAATTCGTTATAAAGATAGTTTTTATTGCCGATTTTATCATTTCGATGAGAAAATGCCTTTTTTACAGTAAGAGAAACTTAAATTTGTATACTATCTCAGACCCAACTCAACAAAATTCGATTCTGAGTTATAAAACAAGTTTTATTAATTAACCGCTAAGACTTCAAAATTATCTTACGTTAGAGCAACTTTCTATCAGTGTTTGCCTAGGCTTTTCATTGAAACCTACTTTTGAAAAAATCGAAGCATATTTTTTTTTCGAATTTTTCTCAAAAATTAAAAAAATAACACTCACGAAAAAATAAAAAGAGTTCCGACGGTGGGGAAATTTATTTTTCATTTTTAGAAAAGATACTTAAGGGGGTAGCAGCATTGGCAGACTTGGCGTCAATTTAACTTACGAAAATAATCAGTTCATTTTTTTGTGTTGCTTATTATCGTTTAGTAAAAACCTACAGATAAAATGTGTGTTCAGCTCATATAATCATTTTTTATCTATTTAAGAACGATTGAGTTCAAACTTTTATTTCTATAATTCGTTAAATTTTCGAAAAATCAAAATTATGAAAATTTTACATTTTCGTCGCAAATTTTTCTGATTAATTTTATGAAATCTGTGAATAAAAACGAAAAAAAATACCCACTTTTAACTTTTTCATGCATTGTCTACATATTTTCTGACTGCTGTTTGAGAAATATGAAATGTTTTTGTCATTTTTGTTGTCGACTCTTTAGAAATATTATGAAAACTTTTTCCGCAATTCAAGTCCAAAAATTTTAATTAGTAGTTTTTTGAAATCTCTGTAAAAAATCAAGCGAATCCACGTTGTGAAATTTTCTGTATCTATGGTTTCCGTTATTTCAACCGATGCAAGGGTCAAGTGAATATCGTTTCTAACTTCTGATGAATTACAACACATATTTGAAGAACCGGTTGTGCCAATTGGCACGCAATTATTAAAATTTATTTTCCTCAACCAATCTCAATTAAATTCGGGTGTAAGGCACTTTTATTTCGAAAGTCAGAATTTCTTCAATATTAATCGCAATTAAGGTCAATTTTTTTTCCAAAAAAAGCGTTTTTAATTCCATTTGTTCTATGGAAAAAAAAACTCTCCATATTAGGAAAATTTCTTCATTGTGTAATTATTCTCCCACTATTCGTGCATAACACCCGACGAATGTCTGAAGTTGTATAAATATTGCTTTTCAAAAAAATTTCTCACATCGGGTCAGTTGACATGGAGTCATAATGGAAAGGGTTTTTATGTTTTTATTACAGATACTTAAGTATGTAAAAAAGTTTAAAAATATAAAGTTGCCAAGTATGGACACTTTCCTTGAGATAAAAAAATTAATATAAAATTTTTCATCATTTTTTTTCTTTTCAAAAATTCGCTCCGAAAAAACTGTACCAATCTTTGCCACATCGCTCTACCCTTAAAGACTTTCCTAAAAACTCAGTTCCTCAGTGTTATTATCGTTCAAATATTTAGCAGGCACGCTTATAGTGTTTTTGAGGAGAAATTGTCAAAAAAATAGATAAATAATTTAACGAACGTCCTAGAAAATTTTAACTGACATTTTGAATTCCTCGTGGCAAAACTCTATGTGGTTTGAGTTCAACTAAATTTCCAGATTTCTTTCATCCGATTTCAGCGGTGTTCAATTTTTCAGCAGCCACTTAAGTGTCGAAGCTCAAGGTTTAGCTATCAAACGGTTACTCCAATTATGAAAGTGTATTTCAAAATATATAGTTAAGTTTTTTTATAGTGGTTTTTACTCTGAAGTCACAAACTCCTTTGATTACTGTAGAAACAAATACGCTAGCTCGTTATTCACATCTTTAAGCAAACCTCACGTCTTAAATGACACGAAAAATCTTTTACCGAGAAAGCCAATAATCAATACCCCACTTTCTGGACTTTTGCCATTCCTTAATACAAATCGTCAGAGGGTTAATTCACATTCGAATGCTAACCTCTATCTGAGAAACTTTCAAATAACTGACACCGGAACTTTTATACTAACCAAATAACTAATTCAAGAAGGCTCATTTGTAGAAATTATCAAATTTAAATATCTTTATTAAATAAAGAATTGTCAAATGTCAAAGATAGAAACTATAAGTGATGCTGGTCCATACAAGTTATTATTTTTCAAGCAGTAATAACCAAACAGTCCATCAAGAATAATTCTATGAACGAGTTTACACCGGTTATCCTGCTAATTATGATGAATATGTTTTTAAGCCTTGATATACGATTAAATGGTTAGGAGAAAATTTAATTTTCATTTGAACCAAAGATTTTGTGAAAAGTTTTTTATATTAATAAAACAAACAAAAATTAGTAAGTAATTTCATATAATAATAAAACAAAAAATTTTTTTCGACCAATCGACTGCGATTATTATTTAGTATTTCAAGAATAACCAATGAGATCCGAGTATGTTTGAAGAGTCGCCAGTAAGAACCAATAAAATTTAGGTTGGAAACAAAAATTGTGAGTTTCAGCAACAAAAGTTTGTTACAAAACATGTGCATAAATTATACGGTATAATTCACCTCGCAGTTGAATGATAAATTGTATCCACTACCCAAGGAACAGAAAATATTGAACAATGAAAGTGTTTTTCAATCACGTTTTTAACAACGCTGTTTGTTTGTGCTATAAAATTTTTCGACTACCTGCAGATTAACAACAATTAAATCAACGACCAATTTTATACACAATTAAACCTCGCCTACACCTGCGCACGTTGTTCCATTATCCACTTGTACATTTGTATGTTTCACAAAAAGGTTCAATTTTCTAAGAATAAATTATTCTGAATAATCTAAAATACATACAAATACCTAAATCTGGATTACCTCAAACATTTTCTTAGGTAATCTCAGAACTTTCGTTTTCAACTGAAAATTGCATACAAATTATGCATTTCAGTGATGTGAATCAAGTATTATTCGTAGCAAAAAACTTTAGATAGATTTCTTGTAAGCAAATAATCCGATAGTGCCTTTATGATGTTGGACGTACATACAAAGTACTCAAACGTCCTGACTCAGGAGTCCTGAAATCTATTATTTCAAAATTTGTTCGGGACGATTGGTTTATGTCAAGACGTCTGAGTACGTGGTGTATAACAAACAACTACATCTGAATTATGCATTCCCAGCATAATGAGCAATTGCTGAATGTCTTGAAAATTTTTCAATTAAAAATAATTTTTGATATCTGTGTTTCGAAACACAATAGCGGTAGGTGGGACTTGATAAACCGAAATCTTAAATTAGCTTATCCCAAAATAAGATCGTCGAAAATAACAGGCCAAAAACCGACACGATGAATTCAACAGTGAGTCATGTTGTTCAACAGCACGATAGATTGGTTTATGGATGTTTTGGCTGCTGTTTCTGATATTTATAAATCTTCAAATGTACATCTTCGAGAAAAATTTTTCAAAAATTGATCTTATAAAATTTTATCGACGAATAATAAAGTATGAAGTCAAGATAAACTTCTTTGAAATATTTAAAACGAGTTTACCATTACAGGCTACAGNAATTCGAGCAAACGTTATTTTTTAACTTCATCTTTTAAAAAATACTTGGAAAAAAACGAAAAAATACATAAAATTTAGAAATTTTTTATTGATGATTGGGTTCTTAGTACACTAAGTTATCACCCCGTATCAATTTAGAGCATTTTTAATGCGTCTAAGGCATTTATTTAATCAGACAGATATACCCCCTTAAATAATAAAATATATTTAAAAAATGAGTTTTATAATTACCTCTACCGTACGCATATTTTTTTCTACTGAACCAAACTTTTAAAAATACTTTTTTACTTCGAAAAAGCGAAGTTTTGATTTTTTTTTCATAGAGCCGCACAACCAAAGTGTCTCTCAGTAGAAGTGTCTCGCATGCACCATTTGCTGCAATATAAACAAGGGAAATTGAATTATTATAAATATTATTTATTAGGAGTTAATATAAGCAGTAACTTTCACTGTAATTTGACTCGGTTTAATTGCATCATTGACATATTTTGCCTCTCCGGAGCATGACTAGTCGAGTTAGCCATCATAGATAAGCCTCCTTTCCTCTCCATCATCGACATTCCTCCTTGCCTATCCATCATTGACATCCCATTTCGGCCTTTAATAGCAGAGGCCCTTAATAATTCTCGATATTCTCTTTTTCGTTTTATATCAATCAGTCGAATTTTTGTCTTTTTTAGGCCATCGAGGGCTTCGTCCAGATTGAAATATTTTTTACAAGTTTTTCCCTTTTTAGAGATGGGGTCCGTAGCGAATTTGAAGTCTTTATTTGAGTAATTTAAATTTTCTTCCTTCCAGTCGAGACGGTTTTGTAACATTTCTAAGTTGATGGTAAAATTGACAAGATTGCGCATACCACGAGTTCCTATAAATTAATTGTGAATAAAAAATAAATTTGTAAAAATGCAAATTTTATCTCGGTTTATAAAAAGTTGGCGGGGTGTATAAATAGGTACTGCCTAAAATGTCATATCATTTTTGAGTAGCTGCGCTGCTCACTCTCTGATTTTTTTATTTGTGGCACTGGCGCTGGTTTAAATTTCGTGTCTGCGAAACCGCACATATCTTAGAGCCAATTTTAGGAAGGACGTATAACTTTTTCTTCGAATTTTTTATGCAATTTGAAACCCCTCAAAATTCATTGAAAAAAAATGAAGAACTGTAATTTGACCCCCTTTCGAGGGTAGTAAGGACTCGTAAAATACCACTTATTGATTTCAAATGCAGAAAATATGCAGTTTCGAACGTTCGAGGAAAAATAACCTCATTACACATTTTTGTCCAGATTTGCGTTGACCACCCCCTTAAGGGGATGGTCGTCGCATTTTAAGGGGTTTTCGATAGCCAATTGTCGCACAAGTACAAATCGTTGGACCAACTTTTACCTCTCTTTGATATATTTAAACAAAAATCTTGCATCCTAAAAAACAATCCAAATTAACGGATGGCTCGTCCAATCAGAAACGTGCTTACAAAAGTGACGGAATTATTTTTTCAAAATGTATCTCCTCCCTGAGTTTTCAAGGTTCAACAATGATTC
>SCLH01000227.1:244104-277425 GCA_004367855.1 Oikopleura vanhoeffeni
AAATTTTTAGACTTGATTTCCGGAAAATTTTCATAATATTTATAAAAAGTCGACACAAATGATTCAGAAATATTTATATATAGATATAATAATATATTGAAAAATAAGTAAAAATAATTTCATAGAAAAAAAGGCGAGGCTTCTTGTGATTGCAACATGCAAATTTTTAAATATTTTAGTATAACTAAATGAATAAAAGGAGAGACATATTCTAGTCAGTTATATGAGCAGTTGCGTAGTGGTTAGCGCGACTTGATGATCACCCGTTACTTGCGGTTTGACTGCCGGACTTCTCAAACATTTTCTTATGGGAACTAACCCACAAGGATTTAGATTTTATGATTAATTTTCGAATTCTAAAATTTTTTAAAAGATTTGAAATTTTTTTTCTGAGTATTTCAAAGAAATTTGCCTGTAAAAAAATCAAAAAAAAAAATTTTTGCGAGCGTTTAAGCCAATTTAAAAAAAAAAAATCCCAAAATTTTTTTTTCGGAAAAATTTTTCGAAATTTTTTTTCCATTTTTTTAAATTGGCTGAAACGTTCGCAAAAATTTTTTTTTTCGAAATTTTTTTTTCACCAAATTTTTCGAAATACTTTGAAAAATTTTGAAACCAATCTTTCAAAAAATTATTTTTTCATAAAAACAGCCTAAGCCAAGCTCAGTGACTAGATTCATCATCACTGGAATTGATGTTATCTTTCATTCAAAAAAAATCTCAGATGTTTGGGCGTGTTTGCGAGTTTGGGAGCCAAAAAACCCCTATTTTGGCCAAAAAATACGATTTTTCGAACTAAACTATCATTTTTGAAAAAAAAGGGATTTTAGAAAAAAAATGTTTATATCAAAAGACGCGCAATAAAATTTCACACAAACTTGTATATGTTGAAAATCAACCCTAAGTGGTCGATTTTGCCGAAAATCGATTGGTGGACACCCTACCCATACCCATTTAATGGAAACCCATTACCATTTATGAAAACCATTTTTTTTTCGCGAAAGTGGGTTTCCATAAATGGTTAGTGTCGTTGGTGTATATCTTTAAATAACCAGTTTCTCGGTCAGTGGACATGATACGAGTATGTTTTTTTTTTATCTTTTTTCGAAATAAATTGAGCAATATTTTTTGTATTCAAATTTTGTATGACACCAATGGGTAAAATAACATTAATGACTCGTATAGGGTCAGATTACATTTATGTTATATTGAAAAAAAGTTCATGCCCATTTAACCCCGTCAAAACCAAACATTGTTATGTGATATCGAAAATGATGCCTATGTGTTGTATTTTATCACTAGAATAGAAATCCTGTGATTTCATTGGCCCTATGAATAGAATCCTGTCATTTAATTGGCCACTTTCTTTATTTGTGACGTAGTAATAAAATACGACAAATAGGCAGCATTTTAGATATAACTTCATTATCAACAGAAATAGTTTTTTATCGATTACGATCTTCGTGTACAAAAAATTCTAACCTGCTATACAACTCAATCAATAAATACAGTGAAATGGCCTAAATGTTTTCATGCAACTAGTTCAGAAATCCATGCAATAAGAAACACATTTTTGCAATTTTGACAAAACAATTTGTTTTATTCGTGACGTAGAAAGAATGAGAACAGGAAAATATTTTTAAGCTGCTTTAATTTTATAATCGGATCTTTTTTTCAAGTTTTCGAAAAAAAAATGAAAACCTGTCTCAAAAAAGCTATTGAGAAAGTATCTTATTAAAAATACAGAGATAACACTTTTTTGATTGCTAATTCTCGCAGGTAATATTTTATGATTTTTGACGGAAAGAGATATTTTGCAAGCCTAATTTTCGCATCAAAATTATCTTAAAAATTGCAAGAAATCGATGCGAAAGATACCGCCGCTTTACTTTGGCCAGCAAACATACTCTTGCCACTCAATGCAGCATTAAAAAGAAGAAAAAATCACATATTCATAAGAACATTTTTTCAGGGGGGGTTGTGCTGGTAAGAATCAACACTTTAAACATATAAACGTATAAAACTATAGTTTTCTCTTTATAGATATATTTTATGGATTAGGATTATCTCTACCTAAAAGATAACATTATGTTGAATTAAATTTTTTATAAAATTATTTTTTTATTGTGCAAATTGGTCTAAGAGACTGCCTAAACAGAGGTTGATTTAAAATTTTGAAGCAGGAGATATGGCTTTTAAAATGAATTATATATAGAGGGCTCACCGGGAATCTTACATCTTTAAGTCTACTAAATTTAACCCGTCAATGAAATTTACGTTTCGTGGATTAAACCGACATGATTTAAACGGTGCGCACCAAAGGGTTTTATTGAGAAAAAGTCGCGTTTTTCCAAAAAAACACTTTTTTAATTTGAAATAAAATCATGCGAAATTTATAATCATGAATAGAAAAGATTGTTTATGAGTTATTAACATTTGTTAGGTTTTTAAATATATAACAATTTGTTTTTGAAAAAGCTATATCTGTCTCATACAACAGTATTTTTTTAAATTTGGGGTCATATTACAACTCCTTATTCAGTACGGTTTTGCCTAGCCGGTTTTTCGGTCTCTGGTCTTTCACAGGCTCTTTGCCCAGTTTTCAAAGTTAAATATTGCGAATGAAAACCCGGCTATACAGAATATTTTTTTAATATGGTCAAGCGAGTTACCATGGTCTCTATAGATAATTCGAACATTTTCGATGCAAAATCATTTATGATGCAAATTAATTTGTTTTTCAAAAAATTTGAAGAAGGGAAGTTTCATTTTTGCCCGGTAATGACCAAAAATGGCAACGAAAAATAAATAAATATAAAAAACATGTAATATGACTCCCCTGGTGGAGTCTTGCTTCATTTTCAGTTTTGTTTTTGATCATTTCCTGTTAATCTATGGAAAAACGTTAGAGCGGTTTTGAGAAACTGATAATTTTCAGTGAAAACTCAGAAATTCAAAAAAGCGGCTCCGTAGTGCAATAGCCGATCAAAAGTTGTATGTTGACCAACTATTTTTCCTTATATGACTGCAAAAATCGCATTCTTTTAAACCTACTCTACTATCCTCAAAATATTTAGATTTCTGAAAACTTATATTTCTTAAATTTTCTGTTTTGGCAATCTACAGGGGGTGAAAATAAAAGGTGCAATAATAAAACATGAAGCTTACGTGAACATATTTACGGCTCAAAAAAACTTTTTCTCATAACTAGCTACATGTAATAGGTCGGTAAATATCGACAATATATACGCGTTAATTAACTAAGCTGGATAAAAGTTATAAAATAGAAAAACTGGGACAAGATATCTAAAAATTTAGCAGACATAATCCATGAGCGAAAAACTTTTTTTGTTATTCTGACTGTTTCACAAGTCCTTCTGACGATCGTTTGTGGGTTTGAAGAGCTCGTAAGGTTGTTAGGTCCTAAAATCAAATTTAAATAAAATACAGTGGATTATTTCTAAAATTAGAGTTAGTTAGCATTAAATTAATTCAAGTCAAATTCATTTAACACTTTTATTCTTACTCACCGCAAAAAGACTTTTCGTCAACAAATTATAAAGTTGATTTCGTTTTTCGTCAAAGAAATATTTTGACCAAGTTTTTGCCAAAAACAATATTCCCCCTTTTTGACAGAGCAAGATCTTTGCAATTGGATTTTTGCACCCAACATCCAAAGAATAACTAGTACTGCGATTTTGGCCGAGCGGACAGAATTGAAAATCCTGTTTTGTCCGCTACATCTTTATGGTCATTTAATTTATAGTCAAATGCCCGGTTTGTCCGCTTAGACTAAAGGTTTTTAAAAATAAATGCGGAGGTTTTGCCCGCGTAGACATATGTCCGCTTGGCCAAAACCACAGTACATGCATTCAAATTTTTTCAGGTTCACCAGTAAATGACCTTAAAAAGGGTTTTACTAGAATCAATACATACACTATTGATTATTTTATTTCTTCTAGGACAAGCGTTTGACATTTTTTTGAAAATTTTTATTTCATTAATTATGACTCATATCATGTGAGTCATATGACACCTTTTAGGGTCAAATTTCAAACATCTGGAAAATTTTTAAGAGAAATAATAATAAAAGTTTGGTCATGAGATGATAAATCAAATCATACTGTTCCGTTTTTTAATACATTTTTAACAGGGGTCAAATTACAAAAACAAATTCGCCACAAAAAATTGTTCTTGATATGAAAATGTAATCAAAAGTTTATGAGCCATTTTCTCAAACTGAATTTTTAAGATTTGAAAAATTTTATGTAGTTATCTTTTGGCTTGATGCAGAAATCTACTTGCGATAATATTGTTGTGTTAAAAAAACATTTTGTCATAAGGTGGGGTGATCTTAATAAACTACCTAAGATCAGGCTTGTAAAAGAGAAGGAAAGAAATGGGTAAGGGAATAGGGAAACGCAAAAACATGGCGGTCGTTCTTTTTCACAAGCTAGCCTTTTAATAATGGGGTTAACTTTAGGATAACGAAAAAAATATTGCATTTTTGAACGACATTTTTGCGGAATTTAATGACATAAACTCAAATGTATAAAGAAATTATAATTTTTTCAGAATATTTTCCACTACACTCTTAAATTTTTGACAATAGCTGAAATTTCAAAAATTCCATCATGTGGGCCGTTTTTGTTAAAATGTTATATTAAATTTGTAATTGATATTTTTGTAAATGGGGTTAAAATTAAGTACCTGATGGAACTTTGGTGTATCTAAAAATTATTTTAAGAGAGTGGTCAAGGCTTAAATACCGTGATAGATTTCCTTTTCAAAATTGAAAAGCCCCATTTTGTTCGTTAAGACTAACGTAGTTTTCCCGTTCACTTTAGAATATCTCAGTTGTGCCTTGACTACCCCCTTAATGTCAATAAATCCGCGCCAATTAGATTTTTGCGCGGAAAATGTTTCTATTTTTCCAGTGTCCGTATTTATGCATCGTTTTTTTGTAATTTTAAAGTCGAATATAAATATTTCGGAACTTTTTTTAGAATTTTTTACGCGATTTTAAAATTACCATTGATTTTAATCAATTTTTGAGGTTTAAGATACCTTAGCCCATTTCTCCTGATTCGTAGACAAAAAGGCAAGCATTACATGTGAAATAGCGTGAGTTTCAACTAGCGAAGACACAAATATTGAAATGAAGCCGTTTTGAGTGAAACAAAAAAGCGGGGTTTTGTTAACAAAATCGATATTTTGATGAATAGCTTTAGTTTCAAGTAGTTAGGGCGCCCGTGATGCCATTTTCTAGAGTTCCTGAAAATTCTTGCAACGAATATTTTCATAGCTAATTTTTTCATGAATTTAATTCTCTATTCACTGCATATCGAAATTTTGGTTTGGGACCATTTTTTTGCATTTCAGTAGATCAAAAATTTAGGCGCCCGTGATGCAATTTTCTAGAGTTCAAAATTCTTGCACGAATATTTCATAGCTATTTTTCCATGAAATTTAATTCTCTATTAGCTGCATATCGAAATTTTGGTTTGGGCCATTTTTTTCGCATTTTAGTATATAGTTCACGCTCGATTAATTGTGTTTGATTACAAAAAGAGAAGGGTATTCATTTCAGCACAAACGTCTTCGCCACTTCAAACTCACGCGGTACATATTTGTTAAAAATATATGACATACGTATGTGACATATATAGATGCGGATGCATTGTCAAGCCGGAGTTAGTTAATCTAAGCTACGATTCTAATATATTAATTCTAGCAATTGTCTAGTAGACATGTTTCTCATTAATTTCTATATGCTGAATTTCAAGCCTCACCGAGCTTTGGGTTTCAGAAGATCAAGGAGTGACTTTTTCTAATGGACATTTTGGTTAGTCAACAAAAATTTTTAAAAAATCCAGCAAGTTTTGAACGCGGGATGGTATGAACAAAAACCTTTTGAAATTAATTCAAACTCAAAATTATTGAAAATCGAGAAGAATAGGTTTACAAATTTTTCACTTAAATTATTGTTCAAAACAGGATTTTCTATTTAGAATAGTTTCTGCACGAGATGTTCTAGCACCTTATATTGCACTTGTGTTTTCAGATCACACGATGAGTTATTCGTAGGGAGCGCACCAGTAAAACTAACGAGAGAACTACAGTAGTTGATACAAGTTGGGTAAAAAATAGTTGACCTTACGGGGGTTGTTGACCCAGAAAAAAACGATTCCGGGCAGAAAAAAAAAGTTTTTGGCCATCTAGTGGTCAGAAACTGACTTTTTAAAACGCCCATTTAGAGCACTAACTTCGAATTTGAGCATACAAAACTCCATTTACTTAATTTTTAGAATTAGGGCCTTTGCCAGAATAAAATTTGCTACCTTTGAAATTAAAAATTTTTGAAAAAAAAATTTGGTCATTCGTAGGGATGTCGGACTCTAATTTTTTCTATGTCAGATTGTGTCAAATTTCCTGGAGAACAGAAAAAGCAAAATTTAATAATCCCCGACAATCCCCACGTCACCAGCCCAAATTTAAACAAAAAACGTAAAAATAGGATTTTTGAATTTTTTTTCATTTTGAATTCTGCTCAAAGTTTTTGTTCTTGTTAAGCAACCATTCAAAACTTAGAAATTGGCCTGGTGCGCTCCCTAGTTATTCGCAATAACTTATTCCCCCTCCAAATGCTGATTTAAAAAAATAAATTTCAAAAATTGAGTTCAATAATTATGGTGGTTGAAATTCGAGAATATTTCTAATTTTGGGAATAACTGATTTGTTTTTGCCACTCAAAAGAAGAATAAGTCTCAGGTTTCACATATCAGTTAACCAAGTCAAATTAACGATATAAATTGTATTCTAATGTGAAATTAGCGGTTGACAACCGGTGAGATAGACAGAATTTTTTTTCTTTTAACACCACCAGGGTGTGTCGGGTGTCAAATCAGGTGATGCTGAAATGTTTCTCTCGAAAAATTACCCCTGTAAGTGTATTTTTAAAATCTTATCTAGTCCCAGTGTCGAGATTCACGACAGTGCTATTAACACCACCAGGTGGCGTTGGTTCACAAAACAAATGATGCAAAACATTTTCGCTTCAAAAACTACCCCCATAAGTATATTTATAGATTCAAATTTGGTCCCAGTCACGAGATAAAAAAAATTGCTCTTTGCGCCACCAGGTGGTGCCGGGTGTCAAAATACTTGCATTTCCGGTCTGATGAGCAATTTTTGAAACTCACCAACATTCTTGAAATTAAAAATAAGGGGAACTTTCTGGGGTCTGTTCCGATATTCCGCTGGCCAAAATGATACTTCCCAAAATTATTGTTGGTCTCTGTGATCTGAAACACACTCGTGCAGGTGGAAGTTAAAGAATCCCCCGAAAGTATTTTCGATTGGATGGATTGGGAGCTTTTTGTAAAAAGGGTATAAGAAAAATTGGACGTTGAATTTCCAGATAACTTTTTACATGCAAACAATTCTGAATCAATCAAATTGAAATAACTTTCGTGGAAATTCAGAAGGACAGAGATAATTTAAATCTTGTTTTTATAAGCGCATTTGTTTAAGGTGAATGTATCGGTCACTTATTTTTAAAATTTTTTAAATTTCATAAAAAAATACATTTTTTATCACTTCAAAATTTGTCTATTTTGAAATTCTTAATGTCAGAATTTTGAAATATTCAATTTGTGCCCTGATAACAAATAATTTTTTTTACACATTCTCAAAAAAATCACCTTTTATGAAATATGAAGAAAAAATAAAACTTCGGTCTGAAAGATACCGCGGCAATTTTTAATGCTGTAGAAATGGCGGTTTAAAGTCAAAAATGACAACTAAAAATCAAATTATTAAATACATCTTGCTTCTACAAATGCTTCTAGAGTCAAGGTAACTTTTCAACGGAAGTTTTTCTGACATATTTGGCAATCATAAGCGGGTGGTTAAGGCAATTTGGACCTGTTTGAATCGGCGCTCCCTAATAAACGAAGAATATGAAACACTTCATTTCACCATGAATCGAAAAAAAGGTTACAATTAATAAATGACTTGAGATATTTTTCGCCGACCTGAATTACTTCTACGCTCTCTAGCAAATCAGATGAGATATTTAAAAAAAAATCACAGCCTTCGTCTATGAATCAATTTCCATGATTTTTCTCAAACGATCATATTTTTCAAATATTTATATTTATGGATCATCGGGATCCGAATTTTGGATTTTTGCCTAGGTGGCGCTAAATCGTACTTTGTCGAAGTGAGATTTTCATGATTTAATAGAGCAAAAAGATGCGCAATTATCGGTTTTCTGGAAGCGATATTATAAAACATGGGTAAATTTTGACCAAATTTGGTGCTAAAGCCAAAATAAAAAATCTTAAAATACGATTTATGCGATATAGCGCCTCTAGGCACAATTTCAACATTTGGATCCCGAGGATCGATTTCGTTTCAAAAAATAAGATCGTTGAAGAAAAATCATAAAAATTGGCTCATAAACGAAGTCTGCGAAAAAGTTTTAAGATTTCACTTTCGCTTTTCTAGAGGTCGTTCAGACGTCATTCAGGTCAGCAAAAAAAATATTTTTCCAAGTCANCAGTTTTCCAGTGATTTACTCGAAAAAATATTGTTGAAAAAAAAATATTTTTCGAAAATTCCTATGTTTTGCCTCATAAAAACTGGTAATTTCAAAGGTAAATTATCGGTGAACCGGTTGACCTGATAAAAAACAAAACATTTCCAATGTCACAAATTTAGTTGGCTACACGTTGCAAAAAAACGTTTCTTGATACATCTAGGGTGTTACGCGTTGGAATAAGGCCGAGAAAAAAGTCAAAACTGGGAATTTTTGGAAAATTTTTGAAAATATTTTTTTCGAATTTTTTGCAAAAAATAAAGAAGAATGACTTCTTCGGATTTTGTATAGCCCCTTTAGCGTCCGTTTTTGTCACAACGCGTAACACCCTAGATACATCATATGGTTTCCATGCTATGATCCCGAATGTCCGATGTTCCTTTAGAAAAAAAGATACCTTAATAATTGAAAATTTTAGAAGAATTCGAGTTCTCCGGAAGCAAAACGGAATGATTTCGTTCGCGGATTCCCGGTCATTGTGGAATATGAGAAGCCAAGAAAAAATCTGTTATTAGGGCATTCTTAAAACCGTTTGAAGATATCTTACCTGTTTCTTCTAAAATACAATTAAGGATATGGACTTAAAAAACGATTTTCTACATATTTCTGACATCATTTTATCCTTCTTGATTCTCAATAATTCTCAATCTGACATTTACAGTATAATGGCTCTTACCTGTGGCAGATCAGATTTTCGTCGTAGCACCTTTTTTGATTTGTCTGGCTCATCTGGATTTATAACTTTTCCGTCCTTAATAGCCGCGTCTTTTTTTGATTGGTCACCATTTCCTACCCAGGGATATTAATTTGTTGATTTATTTTGTTACATTTTTAAACACACCAGTATGACACCAAGAAAATCAACATTTCGAAGGTTTCCTCAAAATGTTTGCAGTCAAATGTGCCTAAAGAAAAATGCCTTCAAAGCGACGCGAAAAAGTGGAGGTCCGTCTTTTCAAGACCAGCATCTCTTGCAATAAAAGTCCGGCCTTACAGAAAAAATCTGTTGTTTACGAAAATCCGTACGGTCCATCAGGCATTACCGAGCCAGTCAATATTTGCATGATATTCATGAAGCTCTTTCCTACGGTAAAATAAGTCATTTTAAATAACCCAATAAAAATTTCTTATCTACCTTGAAAAATTCGACTGTCCACATAAAAAACCGCGGGGAAATTTTCCTCTATCGTCCGTCCTTTTAAAGCCTTTTCACTTTAATGTCTCGACACGTCGTGGGTTTCTACAAGGTTCAAATTTCTCTGTTTTTTCATGACCTGTCGTTTTCTTCTAATACGCAGCATTTGTTTAAAAATTGCGTAGGTTTCGGCAGAATTTCTGCCGTTTTCCCATATAGACAGTATTTATATCCTTAAGGAAATGAACATTTTCTGTTTTGACTTTATATACACATTTGAGAGTGTCAACATTGCAGACTCATATTAGTTTTGGCCTAAAAGGACAATATTGCTGGGTGATAAATTTTAATTAAGTAGCTGAATTATTGCTTGGAAAGTTTTTTTGCTTCCATAAGAGAGGCAATTGGTGTTATTAATTACAATAGACTTTAAACGGACAGGTAGAATTCGCCAAACTTCCCGTTTAAAGTCACTTTGGCAAAAATAATGAGCTCATAAAATAAGTAATTTCATTTTGACGGGAATCATTATTGATATACAAGGGGGGGACAATATCGCCGAAAAATTCCGCGGTATGGGAACAGAAATAGATATTTTGTTCAAGAAAAAAACGCGTAGGCGTTCAAAATGACGTCATGTGTTGAACAATTTTTCAATTTTATAAGGTGTTTTACAATATGTTCGAATGAAGTGAATCACCATGCGTAGAGTTAAATACTCCGCAAAACCCCATCAAATAAAAGTTAATCTTAACTCTAGTTGATTTGGGAAATTCAATCTTGAAAATGACGTCATTCGTGACACTCACAAAGTAATTTGTGATTTAAATCTTTAAAAAATTCGGCGATATTGCCACATTCGGCGATATTGGCAGTTGAATTAATTTAGCTAATCGGGCCCCCTCTTTATATGTTATTTATTTTAAAATAACAAAATATAGCATTAAAATTTCCGAAACATAAATTTGTTGCACTAAAAACTTATTTTGAAAAGGAAATTGGTTCGAAACTTGTCAAAAATCGAAAACTCTCATAAAAGTGTCCATAAAATTTTTCGATTTGATACTGTTTTAGATTTTTTTCCTTGAGGTCACTTAAATTTAATCGGACCAACGAGTTTTGAGTGTAACCTATTCAACTTGGAGGCATTTTAATGTTTGATTTTATTATTTTACAAGAAATAACATTGATCATTTACTTTACAAATCATAAATGTCATCGTGCATAATTAGCGTCAAATAAAATCTAGATCTGTTTGATCAAAAAATAAAATTTCCAGCCTTATATTTCTTAAAAACAACAAACAAATCTGTGTATCCAGGGAAATTTGTGGTCATAAGTTTTTGTTTTTTGAATTAAAAATTTCAGTTTAATTAAAATTAAAATGTGGTTATTATCTCAAGTCAAGTTAAAGTAAAAATATTTTCAAAAAATAATAACGAAGATTTCTTAGTTGGACCCGATTTTTATTTTCAGCAGAAAGTAAAATGTATTTAATTTTTATTCAAAAACTCAAAAAGCACCTAGGAATCCTCAAAAGAGGGAAACCAGTAATTTAGCAAGAAACAACTAGTATTTTTAAGACATTTTAATCGAAAATCTGCTCAATCTTATTAATATAAATAGTTGTGTCCTACAAAAAGTAATTAACTTCACCATAAACAGGTGCCTTGGTGCGATACCTATGATTCATAGTATGAATTTCATACCAAGACATTATTTATGCTACACTAAATGACGTTTCCTATGACACTATAGTAAGGTAGGAACGGCTAAAAAATTTGCTAGACATTTTTAAATTGTAGACCTTGAAAAAAATATTATGTTCAGCAGAAATTTTTTTCTAAAGTTGTCAGCGACAGCTTCAAAATGAGAAACCGTTTTTAAAATTGCCTAGATTTTAGTTTTTTCGAAAAATTTTTTAAGCTTAATAGGCAATTTTTAAACCGTTTTACATTTAAAGAAGTAGCCGCCAACTTTTAAAAAACTTTTTTGTACTGAACGTAATATTTTTTTTAAGGGCTACAATCATTAAAAAATGCCGGGCAAAAATAATTTTTGCCGTTTCTACCTAACACTACAGTAAGGTTCATAATAATGAACCTCACTGTAGTTTATCTATTAAAAGGATACGTCCGTTTAAAAGCACTTCACTTCAATTTTCTATGATTTTATTTTTAAACATCTTACAATTTGTTCGTAAAACATTTTACAAATTATCCGCAGAAATCATATCCAAAAATTTTGCCTCCGTCTAATAATAACTTTAATTTTGTTAAATATAATTAGGAAATATAATTTGTTAAATATAATTGAAAATCGAGAAATCCCCAGTGGCCGGTCCCTAAATATAATATAAGTTATATTATATAACGCACCATAAGTTATGGTCCATAAGGTTCTTTAGATACAATTCGAAAGGCCCAGCGCATTTTTAAATAATCGTTGGAATTTAGTCCAAATATTTTCTGCAACGTCTTTCGGGAAGGTTGAAAGCATGATAAATTATTCTTGATTAGTCACTATTAGAATCAATCATAAATCTTTTACATGCGTTTTACGGCAATTTTTAGTTAACTGTAGACAATAAAGTGGCCTAATCTTCTTGAAAATCATAGGCGGTATTTTTTTTCAGAAGACCCTTTTCAGCAGGTCAGTTGCACAAGTTTTTCTCGAAGATGGAACCGATTTTGAAAATTCCAAAAAAACATGAGAGACAAGGATTCGATGCATCGCATGACGGGCTTCGATTTTTGGACCGGGTCCTGCAATTCCGGTAATTACCGGTCAAATTTTAGATTATCGGTTTCTCGAGAACTGTATACACTGACGAACCAATTTGAGCACTAATCGTCTTCAAAATTTCCGAAGAATTTTTTAGGATGGTCAAATTTTGTAATATGACACCAAGAAAAATACCTCAAGAATGAAATATGACTCCCTTTTTGCGCAAATTTCGATATCATAGAATTGTGTTTGTTTTTATAGATGATCGGAGTGGCTTTGATAGAATTACTTTTTCTAAATGTTTTAGAACTGAATTGAAGCAAGCTGATTTGATGAAAGAAATGAAAACAGGACAATTAAAGACACAAAAAATACCAGGGAACGGGTTTTGTCAAAATCGGTTCAGCCATCTTCGAGAAAAACTTGTGCAACTGACCTGCTGAAAAAGAGTCCTCTGAAAAAAAATACCGCCATAGTAATTTAGAGCATACATTTTTTTTGTATCTTTTGCTGTGAAAACTGCGTAGGCAGAAAACAGCATTACAAGTAAAATCCAAATTATATTACGGTAAAGTCCGTTCAAAAGGTTGCGGAAATAGTGAAGTTCCGTCCCTGTAAAAGCACTGGCAATTTTTTCAACAAAGGCCCGTCCTTACAAAAATCCGAGCGATCTAAAAGGTATACTCCCAATATTTGAATTTGATTACAAATCCCTTCACTGCATTGGTTCAATTTTTAGAAACTGGTTTCTGTTAAGAAGGTGGTCGTCGATGAATAGGAATCATAAACTAAGACTAGAGTCCGTAAAAAATCGATCACCTCTTAAAATACACATCGGATCGACTCAATTTATCGGTCATGGTTCTATCGCGAAAATCTCTAGAAACGATTCGAAGGTCATTAAGTTGATTCATTTAAGTTTTTTTAATTCAAACTACAGTGGTGACCCTGTAAATAATTCCAAGATCAATTTAAAAATCATTGCTTTTTCAAAAAATAAATATTTTGAGAGTTATCCAGTGTAGTTTTCAAACAAATTTTTTGACCTTCGAATTGTTTTTTAATAAAACCACTCTTGAAAATGTATTAGACCCGGCGTATAAGGAGATAGATTTTTTAAGATTTGACCTTGATGGCCATCTAGCGGCAAAAGTGACATACGAGAGTTTTACGTAGTCATCAAATTTTTATGCGACAAAAACTCACTCTGTTAATCTAGAAAACAGTTTTTAATTTATTACGTTTAAACGTACCATTTGCTCTTTCATCAACCTTTATTTCGGTAGGTTTTTTAGGTCAGCCCTTCATCTTCAGCAAAAATCGTAGTATGTACTGAGAAACGTTTTTTCTGCGTAGTGTAGCTGACAAAAATTTAATCGCAGAAAATTTTTGAACAATAATTGTTCCTATGATTTACTGGTAATCTGCAAAAACAATGGTAATATGCGGTTTTTAAAGAGGCAAAAATGCTCAACCAGATGGTGTCGGGCGTCAAAATAAATGATGCCTAACATTTTCTCGTTTTAACATCCACACCATTTGGTAGAGTATAGCCTATACTGTATAGGGTCTCTTTTTAAATCTCTAAAAACGATAAATTACCGGTGGTTATGCTCTTTACCGGTTAAGGGAGTAGTGTCCGCATAAAATATTTCTTAAACCACAGAAGAGAGCTTTAAATAGGACGGGTTCAACTTTTGCTATTTTTCTTGTACTAAGTAATAATTGTAAGAAATAACAATTTTAACGTTTTTATGTATAAAAGATGCATTTTATGATTAAAAAAGCTAAAATTAAAATTTCTTTTTCGCGTCGTATTAAAAGCTGTTTTCTGTAATTAGGACAACAAACTACAGTGGTCAGACGGTGATATATGTACCGCTTGAGCGCTAGAGAGATATGAAATTTATTTGATTTTTGTCTCAAACTTTTTTGCTGGAGATAGGGGCTGAACTATAAAAAACAAACCGTACCATAAATATAATCAAACGTTTTTAAATTATTAATCTTTACAAAAGTAAGGTTATACTATGTATAAGTTACCAATATATTAGGCTGATATAGTTAGCACCAGATATATGAAAACACCATATTTACCGTTTTCGGAGTTTATGTGGCAAAAACATCTTCTAATTCGACTAAATGTTAAAAAATTATATATAATATATTATTACTAAAATATATAAAATCTAAAGTAATTTGTATAAAAGCAGAAAATAAAATCGCGGACAGGGAGAAAACCTCTATTCACTTTGTTTGGTATTTTAGCCAGTACACGAGCAGTTACCTCAAACTGACGCATAGACTATAGTAAAGCGGCGGCATAGTAAACAAATATTTTTAACATTTTTTGAATAGAGTAGTATTGAGTAGAGTTATATTAGGACGCAAGAATAGACGCATTTTATAAATTTACATTTTATTGGCATGCTTTTTTTGATTAATCCGATTCGGGGATTTAGTTGGGTGAATTTTTCCCAGAGATAACTGGACGAATTTTCACATAATGGTGATAGTAAAGGCTTCGATACGTGATTGTCAAGTGATTGTTTTTGTCAGATGATGACCTGGTATACCGATAATAACCGCTTGAAAGTTAGAATCACACTAAATTTTGATAAAAATGCGTTTTCTCAATTAAATTTCGAAGGGAGTGGCCAAAATTTGCAGATATATAGTTAACGGGGCCTCTGGTCATTTTTTGCTACTTTTTCTGGCCAAAATTTTTAAATAATTCGGCTTTTGACTTATCCGATTAAGTTCTTAGCTAGTTCAAACTGAGAAAAATATATAGTGAATAATAAAATTAAAAAAATTGGTCCGAATCGGACCATTTTTTTCTGAGATTACTGAAATTGTTCAATTATTAGTTTTGTTTAAAAAAATTGGAAAGAATGGTCTGATTCGGACCAGTTTTTAAGTTTATTTTTGTCGAAATATTTGTGATCAGTTAAAGAACCAGGGGGTGCCGTACTGATATTCGTAATTATAAAAAGACCAGAAACTCGTCTTTGAAAAGTAAAATGTTAAAATTGTTGCGTCCTAATGAAGAATTCTACCATACGAATCTTCTAACCTACTACTAGTAGCAGTTTTAGGTCTCCAAAAAATAATAAATTTAAGTTTGGCTTTGCCCCAATAAGAACTCGGGTCCGAAATATACTGTTGAATGCGCCTAAAAAAGATGCCGTACTTATGGATTCATTCGAAAGCAGTTATTTTTGACCAGGAAGGGACTGAAAAAATATGGTCATAAATCCAAATAATTTATCAAATGGCATTAACCCCCACCTGCACATCGGTGTTTTGAAACACAGTTGGCACAAATAATTATTTTTATTGAAATTATTGTTGAATTCGAGAATATGACCTTTGTGTTGATAAGTATGAAAGTTGAAATTTTTGGTTTATGAGTTTCAACAAAACAACGGCGCCAGTGGGGGTTAAGGTCATTAATTTCAAAAGGTACACAATTTTGCACACAACCGAATACATTTGGTTAATAATATTTATATCTGCTTATACGGACAAATCAGGCGGATTATCATAACAATAAGTCCCATTCAAATTTTGATCAACTGAAACACACAGGTAGCTTTTTTTCACCAGTGAGATTTTACGGTGCTTTGAAAACAAATTGCAAAATGAGTTAAATTTCTTTCTTCCATTTCACGCTTCAAAATTAAATACATAAATGTAAATACTTTATTGGGCACATACAAAATCTTAGATCAACTGATCAGCTGCGAGTTAAAGTTCTTTGGATCGTTTTCAATCTCGCAAAAGTCAATAATTAATTTTTGTGAAAATGTCTAAATGAGGTAAAACGAGCGAAAGAGGGGAGGGGTTAAAAACTTAAAAAATTCATTTTTTAAATAAATAAATAAAACAGATTTTTGTGTTGACAATCCTTTAGCTCATTAGGGGTCTCCTGATCATTTTTTGTGCCATATCACTTTTTCTCAAAGTACACACGCAGAAGATCGTATTTAGGGTTGAGCACGGTTTCCGAACAAATAATATCTGTAGGTTTTCTTGGAAGATCTTTTTCGACCTTATTTTTTGGCGGGTGGATTTTTTGCCTACCAAAATTTTCTTTTTCATAATGGTAGTTTTTGTAAAAAAAATTTAAACGATTATTTTTTTCAATTTCACGACCGGTTATCAGCTAAAACACTTAATTTTTCAGCAGCAGGAAAAAAAATCGAAATTGCTTGAGACTTTTGCAGATTTTTTTGAAAATGATAAATTTCCAGTAATGTATAAAAAGTAAAGTTTTCTCGTGTGCAACCCTAAACATATTGCTTGATTTTTTTCTCTAACAATCATTTCGCCAGTTTTAGTTTTAACGTTCAAAATTTTTGAAAGCCATCTATACTGACGCCGAAAAAAAATAATTTGACGTATCTTCAAAAATAAATATTATGGCTCAAAAATTAAAATGATCATGTTTACCGGTCCCAGTTTTCTCACTTAAATACCGGTAAATCAAAACAGACCTAAGAACCCATTTGAAATAAATAATAATTTTTCTATTTAACCACTCAGGTGGTATTTTTTAGGAGCTATTTCATGAATACGGCTTTATCGATTTTGGAAACCATATATTGGCAGATGGAGAATTTAATTCCGCGTGTGATGATAGATTTTGTTTTTTGAATTTCAGACTGGTTGACCAGTAATGGTAGATTTCCGGTTAGTCCGTTTTCCCAATGTTGTTCAATCAGGCTCAAACTCGGTCTGTAGACTAATTCGGGCACCAGGAGTTCTAATCTGATATCAGATTACATCGATGACGTCATTATGAGTCATAATCACTACCCCAGCCAGATTTATTTTGGTCGAGAAAGCCGTAATCATCATATAGCTCCTAAAAAATATACCACCTCAGCGTTCAAGGTCTCAAAGTGTTTTTCGAATTTGTTTACTTTTGACATTAATGCGCGCCTAGTGGTAAATTTTCAGCGGCAAACATCATTCAATATTTAACTAAAAAAAATATAAAAGTGATCAGGCGAGCTGATTGGGCTAAATATTTCGCATTTTTATGTATAAATAAAGTGTACTATTGTCGAGGTCCGCAAGAGCTGTGGGGTTAGAAATTGTACAGTAAAGTAGGCCTAAAAGAAACAATGTTAACGTCCATCAGAGCTTTTTGGGAAAAAATCTACAAGCAGCTCTGAAAAAAAGTTTGGTCACCTCAATTTTTACACAAAAAAGTAGCGTTTTAGACCCACGCTAGTGTAACAGGTTTTTATGGGTGAAGGTATCCTTCGCATCATTTTTTTTTGTAATTCAAAATTGTATAAAAAACTAAAAAATACATTTTTGACTATTAATCTTTCGCTTAATGGGTAAAACGATTTATTTGGTAAGCGAAAAATAGCGCCGCCGAAAAATTTGGCAATTTTTTATCATTTTTTAAACTCAATTTGATGCGAAAGATGCCGCCGCCGTTTTTATGTCATCGAAAATGCTGACATGCCAGCTCATATAAACATGGCGTCTGTGTTATAACTTAAATGTGAAGTTGTTATATTGGCAAATATTTTTAAAATTAAAAAAAAGTGGACGCCTTTTTATTTCAATAATACCGTTTATTCTATTTTTTGTTGAAAATTCTGACGAAAATCAATAGGTTAAAACTATACGATAAAGTTGAAATGAAAAACGTGACTAAACCACATTAAGTTTTTCAAAAGACGGCCTTCTCGTAAAAATGACCAGACTGAAATCCGAAATTTCAAGATAAAAGCTGAAATTCCGGATTTATCGTGTTCTCTTTTTAGATAACTGCATTTCAGAAGTGGGCACCTAAAAGGTGGCCCTTACGGTTTTTTCGAAAATGTATGTCTAAAGAAAACTTTGTATTCTACGTTTGACTTAAGTCTAAAGACGTTTGAGGGCTAAAGCCTGATTTCTCGAGAACCGCTCAAAAGAAATTCAGGCTCGGCTTCCAGACGTATAATAAAAAGTTGTCTGACGAACCAATATTATGAAAACCTCGTAATAGCCAACGTTTAAGTATCTTAAAAAGAACACCATAAAATTTGAAATTTTTATAAAAATAATGTAATTTGACACCTTAAGATGTGTCATATGTAGGGATCGTCGGTTTAAAAGTTAGAAATTTTGGCGGTGCGCATCCTAGTCATATGACAAGATTTTTATTGTCAAGCAATTTTTTATGTAAACTACTCATGTAAGTATAATGTACGATCAAGATGTCCTCTGACAAAAAAAATGAACAAACTCTTGAGAAGTGTCAAATTATACAGGGCGTAAGGTTTTTCCCTTCTTTTTTCCAAACAAAAATGGCTTCAAAGGATATGCGCTTTAACAGAACCGATTTTTTTTTAATTTTTACCGATCAATTTCTGATATAACCTGAGATCCGGTGAATAATCAAAAATGTTGATCTATAAAGTTTTATTCTGGATTTTGGTCACTTTTTAGAGTAGATTGTTTTTTTTTAAATTGAATGTGGTTTAGCCACGTTATTTCATTTCAACTTTATTGTATAAGTTTTCCCTATTGTTTTTCTACCAAAAAATAGAAATTATCAGTGATAATATTGAATTAAAAAGGCGTCATAAATATGATTTAATAATGCTACTTATTTTAAATGCGCGACATAAAAATAAGAAAAAAGTCCAATAGTGTACAATAGTGATGTGTTCAAAAGTAACAAAAAATCTTCATTTAGGATCCCCTTCTTGCGCATCCTCGATGGAGAGTTCACGGAGTTCGGCATCGACCTAAAAATAAAGTTTCGGCAACAAAAATCTATATCAAAAGATGATTACTTATTTATATATTACGATTTTAGTTGTGATTTCTTGCCGAAACCGTGATAAAGACCTCAATTATCTATTTTTGCAGTTGGATCTGACAACGCTTGGCAATTAGGTAACAATCGCTCATTTTTTACTTTTAAATTATTTTGTGAATTTCGAGAGATTTTGTAAAAAAAATCCTCGAATTCCAACAGAAGATTAAAAAATTTGATTGCGTGAGAAGGACCTCCTCATAATGGCGAGAATTTTTTTAGATGAATCGTAGCTACTGTACCTTTTTCTCGGAGATTGTGAATCCCGAAACCTTTCCTCTGACTTACTTTCGAAATTTTGAGAATCCCTCAAGCCATCTCCGAGAAAAAGGTACAGTAGCTACGATTCATCTAAAAAAAATTCCCGCCAATGTAGTCATGAGCAAGGACTACATAGTATTATAAAGAGTATTTTAGACCAATTTTGTCAAAAAAAACTTTTAATAAACTTGCGTAATAAAGCTGAAAACCCAATTTTCGTGAAAATGACAGAGTGAAACCGTACAGATGCAAAAAACAAAAATTAACTATTTTAACTGTTTTCTACTTTATAGAGACAAATTGTAACTTTTTTATTTCTGATCATTTAACATCTGTCCGAGGTGACATTTTTAAGGTTGTTGAAGGTTCCAAATTGAGGAATTTTTAGAAAATCTTGTGAAAATCTACAAAACAAATTAGAAATAAAAAAATCAACGAAATTCTGAGGTAGCTTTAAAAAAAAAGCTACCTGAGCGAATATTATTTTATTTTCAAGCGTCAGATCCAAATGAAAAAATAAAAGTTTGGGGTCTTAATACCGGTTTCGCTTTAAAATCACATCTGAAATCGTACGACTTAAATAATTAATCATCAAAGGAGGGACAAGGAATTTCACTTGTAGAAAGAAAAGAGAGTTACTTTGGAACGAAAAATGCGTTAAATGATGTGATTTATTTTGACATTATTGGCAGTTTCGAGCTTGAAGCAAACATGGAGTGAAGAAATGGGTAAAATAAAGGTAGGCGTGCTCATTTTTATATAAATTTATTTTATGTTTTAGATACCACTCGATTGAGATTACTCATAAGTTATGAGTCATAACTGTACATAAAAGCTGTTCGAAATGTCAGTATTTTTTGCTTGTCAATTAAGTTTTCATGAAATGGTAAGAGAAAATTACTTTTTTTTAGAACACAACACCAGTTTTGTCGCTGCCATTTGAGAACGGAACAAGATATTCGCAAACAGATTTCTGCATCCATCAGCCAATAAAAAAATTTCTGAACCTTTTGATTTTTCACCGGATGTCCGGTTATACCAGAATTTAACCGGTAAAAGTTTAAAAAGACGATCCTGAGAACACGACATATCCTTCGAAGCCATTTTTTTCCAGTCAGTTCAACTTTTCGTCAGATATTTTTTTTGTAATTTGATACCCAAAAATGTTTTTTGAAAAAAAAAACTGTGATTAGACCCTTTTTAGTGGTGTCATACGACAAAATTTGACTCCCTGAGAGATGTCAAATTACAAAATAAAATTCTGACGAAAAGTTGTACTAACTGGCTAAAAAATGGCTTCGAAGGATATGTGGTGCTCTAAGAATAGTCTTTTTCAACTTTTACCGGGCAATTTTCGGTATAATCGGACATACGGTGAAAAATTTTTGTCTTAAAGTTTTTTATTGGCTATTGAATGCAGAAATCCGTTTGCGAATATCTTGTTCTGTTCTCAAATGAGCGACAAAACTGGTGGGGTGTTCTAAAAAAAAGTTACCTAAGTTATGGTTAGCTTTTTTACAGAAAAAACCCCCGCTATAAAAAGACCAAAATTTTCAAAAATATTGTAGGTAACAGTTATGAGCAATCTCACTGACGAAAATGGGGTATCTAAAAGATCACATACCAGAGGTCAAAATTTGCTGACCACAAAATTTTCAGAAAATTGCGGTTCGTCTCGAATACTTATTTTTTTATTGAAAATATCTGCAAATATGAAAGTATTAATTATCGGCAGTTTATAACTGGAATTTGAGTAAGAAGTTTGAATGGTTGTCCATGCTAAAATTCTCTCTAAAATTATCGTCTTTACTTAAAATCTGTGTATTTTAGAGAAAATTATAAATTGACCAAAAAGTATGGATGAAGATAAGTTGATTTAAATATATCGAAGATATTGCCCGTCACTAGATTTTTTTGTATTTCTTGGAAGATTTGCGTCAAAAGATGAAATGCGTAATAATTAAGCAATAACTCATAGACATAAATACCTACGCATTAATGTGCGCTTGATCTTGAAATTATGACGTAATTCATGTTTTGAACGAATCTCCAAAAAAAAGTGTTTTTCTTGTGACGAGCATCATCTTTGATATATAATTTAAAATAGTACATAACTAATCTATAAGATACGGTAGAACTGTATCAGCTCTAATTTGTTTTATTTTCGACAAAAATTGGCAAGAAAATCAAGATAAAAATATATTCAAAATTTTTATAATCGATTTCGGGCAAGTTTTACGCCAATTACCATTGAAAAATTATAGCTGATTCAATTTTCGATACTGGCTTTCGGCAAAATACCTGAAGAATTCAGGTTCTGATGGACAAGTTGGTACCAGGAAATGGTATCTTTTTAAAAAATTACAGCGTCGAGTCGAAAATTTTGAAACAAAACACAGTGAAGAGCTTTTAATAAGACACGAACGAGGTGGTTTTTTAGGAGCTACTGAAAGATTATGGCTTTCTCGTTTTTCGAAACAGACCGAATTTTGGCCTGATTGAAACAACTTTGAAAAGCGGACCCACCGGAAATCCGCCATTACCGGTCTGAAATTCGAAAAACTAAATCCGGGAAAACACGCGGAATTAAATTCTCTATCTGCCAATAAATGGTTTCATGGGGTTTCCAAAAACGAGAAAGCCGTAATTTTCCAGAAGCTCCCAAACAAACCATCTGAGTTTTCTTATACTAACACAACGCTAAAAATTTTTATTTTTGAAAATTCATTTGAAGAAAAATGACTAAAGGTTGAATCCTGTTCACGTCCTATTAACCGCTCTCCGACCCTGGTTGGTGCCACTCACTGATTAATTATGTACTTAATTGTTTGACTAACTCTATAAACGGTACTCTTATGACCAGTAAAAGACACCGTTGTGCACCAGATTTTGTGAGAAAAGAGATGATTTCAAAAGAATGAATTAATAAAAATTCTAGTTAAACTAAATTTTATGACACCCAGTGTTTGGTTTATGATAAATTTTCTGGTTTGTATAAATTTTCATTTGAAAATAAGATTTTGAAATGACCGAATTTATGGCAAAAAATAAATCGTAAATTTTTTTTTATTTAAGTCACCATTTCCAACCTTTTCGATTAAGTCTCTTGTCGGAAAGTCTCTTTGAAACTTTGATTTGTACAATAAATTTGCACTTTGAAAAACCAGGAATTCCTAATGGATAAAAAATAGTTTTTAATATGTGTTCGCTTGCGTTTTAGAAATGTCGTAAAATTGGGATTATTCAAAATTTGATTTAGTATGGCGATCATGCATAAGTTTAACTTAAAATATAACGAAATTTTCGACGTATTTTTCGTATCGATTTTTATTTAGTTTTAAAATTGCATGTAAAACTCAAAAATGTTTAAAGTAAAAAAAAATTGAAAATTTTTTTGGGTTTTCATGCAGTTTTAAAATTAAACAAAAATTTGATGCGAAAGATACTGCCACCCGAAAAATAACATTTATTCGAGACACATGACCTCAAATATACATGATTTGACAGAAAACTACTTGAACTGTGTCTGATTAAATTTTTCCACTTTAGGTCAATTTTTTCAGATATACAAACGGAGTTTGAGATTTACCTCTTTCTCTGTTTCTTAAGAAATAGGCACATACGATCTGTCTGATATTTTGTGTCATAAAAACGGCTCTACAGCGCAATAGCCAGTGAAAAGTGATAATATGACCCAGAATATCAGACAGATCGTGCCTTTTCCGACTTATCTCAAACTCCGTTTGTTGATTTTTAAAAAGGGACTTCTAAAATGAAATTCGACACAGTTCAGGGTGGATGTTCTATCAAAATTGTGAATTTTTGTCAATTTTAAGCAGAAAACTTCTGTCGTAAAAATTATTTGCCATACTTAATCACTTTATTTTATAATTTAGTTTAGGTGGACTTTTGAATAAAATTTTGATTTTTTGAAAGGCCCCGCCCTTGTCAGCATTATCACTCGTAGCTATAAATAGTGAGCCAACCGGGCAAAAACAATTCACTGAAAAACGGGAGAAAATCTGGAGTATAATTTCAGTAACAAAATAATTTATATTGGTTTTCATAAAAAAATACAGTTCTCAGAAACCGACACATTATATTTATAAGCAAAAAACGTTTAAACTTTACAACCCCGCAAAAAAAATTTCAAGCGGCGTAAAAATAATAACGTCACAAACTTGTAATCAAAATGTGTAATAGAGTTCGCAATTTTATTTTCAACAGTCGTGTTTGAAATTTTATCCGACTAGCCGTTCAAAAAAAAATTTCGTACTTTTTTTGGAGATTTTCGCCAAATTTTCTTTAAAAATTCATAACGTAAATACGACATATCGGATTTAAATTCTGAGGAGAAAAAATTCGATCATGGGTTTTCAATAAAAACAATTCCTTTTCTGAGAAGTGCAAATTTTTATGAAAAAACATTTAACCCTTGGAGGCTCCTGCACTACTTAAGTGGTGCGACTTTCAGAGCTTATTACGGGAAAAGTAAAAGTGCTTGGAACTTTATTGTACTCTTGACCTCGAGATTAAGGATAGACGTAAAGTTTAATAGTATGTAATTTACATTTTGACTTTATTAACCTATAGAAAAGTGACATTTACAAATTGTGCTTCAACCTACGCAATTTTTTTGTGAGGAAATGGGATTCGTCAGAACAAAAATTAATAATGGAAAAGTTAAAAATTTAATTTTCTAAAAAGTGACTTCTCAGAAATAACCTGCAATTTCGGTCTTTAATCTACAGGTGTTTTCCGAATAAATAACCTAACCTACGCAATTTATCGAAATCACTTCAAAGAAATAAAAGTTTACTCAAAGCCACTTTTCCTATAAAGTGAATCATTAAGAAGCAACCTGCAATTTCTGGTATTTAATCTACAGGTGTTTTTGAAAATAGCGGAGCCTCCAAGGGTTAAACGTTTTTCAGGTAAATGTTTTTTGCCCGGTTCGCTAGAGCGATCTAATAGAGATTTATTATAGCTACGAGTAAGATTCTGGCAAGGCGGGCCCATTATGGAGTAGTTCCTTCATGATTGAAAACGGTATATTTTAAAAATCAATAATAGCATTTGTTGTACATTTTGGTTTATTTATAGCGTCTAAAAATGTATTCTAAGTCCAACTAGATTAAATTTGTTAGTTTTAGGCCTATTTTACTAATACCCACAACATTTATCTCAAAATTAAACATTATTTAAAACATGAAACTTACGTTATTTATAGCGACAAACTGGGAAACGTCATAGTCCCTTAGTTGGTCTTTAATTGGGTTTTCCAAAGCTTTGATATGAATTTTCTTCCAAGCTTCTTCTCTCTGTAATAACATCTAAATAAATTATTTAAAACCCTGGATAAATATCGATAACGAACCGTGAATCAAAAATAACTTCTTTAATCCCTTTTGTAAGGCTCAAGCCACTTCGAATCATCCAAAAATGTTTTCAGACCATTTTCTTTCAAATCTATTTTAAAAGTCGGTGTTTAGATCAAAAATATATTTAAAAAATTTTTCGCTTATAGGTTCAAATTTTATAGCGAGTAGATTGAACGGCCATTTTTCGCCTAAGTCTCACTTCTGATAAAATAATTTTTAACTTGAAAGTTCAATAATAAATTCAAATACGCCAGTTTTTAGGAAAGTCTTTTGAGTCCATTTTGCAAAAAAAATATATATATAAAATTTTTGTTCGAAAATTTAACTCTTCAACTTGATCATAAAGAAAAGATTGATCTCATAAGAATTTTCTGAAAACCGTGCGCAAGGTATATACCTAGAGTGTCCACCATTCGACTTTGGTCCAAAATCGACCACTTAGAATTAATTCTTCATATGTACTCGTTTGTGCCAAATTTTATGGCGCGTATTTTGATATTAATAATTTATTTTGAGAATTTATATTTTTTTAAAAAATTTTGATAATTTATCTTTTTTTTCTATTTTTCGATATATTATTAATCCCCCAGAAGTTTCAGACGAATCCACCCATTATTACTATAAGTCGATATTAATGATGAACACCCTATATATACCTTCTGAAAGGCTCTGGTGCTTCCGCTGTACTGTTTTTCTTTGATTCCAGGGGTTAAGGTAACTGTTTTTTAAAGGAACCCACCCGCGACATGATCATTGCTCGAATCCTGTACAAGATATCACCAAACNTTTTTTTGCATCGTGTTCCTGACTTAATTTCATACGACAGAATTTTTTTTCGTTTTTCCCAGTCAACTGGTTAACCGGTACTAGACCTATGAAATTACCGTAGTTTTTCAGTCAAAACACTTACATTTTTACAAATATATTTTTTTTTCATGATTTAATTTACTGGAAATCTGTTCTCTGCACGCTTCTGTTAATAAATTATCGCCTGTTGACCAATAAGTATCAAGAATACAAACAATTCAATTAAAAAAGTCCAAAAAAAAAATTTGTGCTTACAGAGATTCGAACCGTTGAACTTGTGGATTAGAAAAGACAATTACCGGTAAACCGGTTTACTGAGAAAACCCCAAAAAATTTCTGTTCAATGAAATTCAGTCAGGAATTACGATGCCAAAAAAAACCGTTTGGTGATATCTTGTATGGGCTTCGAGCCATGCTTATGTCGCGGGTGGGTTCCTTTAAAAAACAGTAAGGTAACTTTTTTTTTAGATTCAAAAAGTGCTCCTATTACCACTAGGTGGTGTTAGGTGTCAAAATAAACAATGCCAAAAATTTTCTCTTGAAAAGTTACCTATATAAGTAAATTTTTAAGTTTGAATTATGATTAGTTCTCTTAAAACCGCCAATTACCGGTGTTTTCAGCTGACTACCGGTAAACCCTGAAAATCGATTTTTTTTCATTGGTTAAAGTTTGGCTGGCTATCGGATACAAAAAACGTTTCTCATACCTACTACGGTTTTTGCTCCAGAGGGGGGGGGCACCTAAAATAATGATTTTTTAAGTTATAATGGGTAGGATATAAGCAGGCGTCGTTCATTGGCAAGAGATTGAAAAATAGCCTTCAAAATATTCAGTAGATAGCTTTTTTAATAGTACCAACCCCTGGAGACCATGGTAAGGTACTTTTTATTTGGCAGTGGTATTTTTTTGATAAACACGGAAAAAAAATTAAAGTCTGGAAAATTTCAACTTTTTGTTTATTCATCTGAATAACAAGTCTACTAAAAATTCTCAAATCACGATTAATATAAAGCCGGCTTTTTATAGTGAAGTGATTTTCAGTGATAATTGGATAAAATAATTTTTGTCAAAATTACATATTAAAAATAATTATTATAAACTATTAATACTGAATACTTAAGTATACTAAAGGTAACTTTTTAGGTCACCCAATTGTGATTTCGACTGGGATAACGAGACAAGATAGCGACAAATGGTTTTTTGCATGTAAAACCCTGGAAAAAAAATATACGGTAGAAATTTTTTTGGCTTTCTAGGTGGATCACGTGACCATAAATAAGTCAAAATTGCTCAAAATTACGGAAAAAACGTTTTTTTGCGAATTACCGGTAATCACCAAAAAAAAAGTAAAATTTGCACCACTACGAATTCGGTCAAGATTCAGATGTAAAAAAACCGTTTGTCTAGTCTTGTTATCCCCTTAAAGTGGGCTACCTAAAAAAACGACCTTTAAGTATTCATAATTGTCACAAAAATGCCTTCAATATGCAATGTTATATGACCCCATCCGGGTCATTTTTTGTAACTTGCCCGTTTGGTGTCATATAACACAACAGCAGTCTCTTCAACTACAGTTACTGAGAAACCTTGTGAGAAAAAAAAACAAAGCAAAAATAGTTTTTGGTGACAAATTAGAAAAAAACTGCTGATCAACCCAAAGGAAATTTTTAAAATAATATGTAAAATTTCATGTATGGCTCTCTAAATGCGTCCAGTCCACTCTAAAAATTTTCTCGGTGAGTTTGCTTTGCAATCGGCAAGAGACATAGACGAGACTCTGTATCAACTAATTGCCTCTGGAATACAATTAGAATTTCTTGAATCGGATGAACCGTTTTTGAGAACATTCGCTCCGATTGCAAGTTTCGCTAAAAAAAAAGCCGCCATACGAAATTAATGACATTGAAATGACTAGTTTTTATGCAACTCGTTCCCAATCTTTTGACTTCCGAAGTTATTAAATTTTAATCCTCAGCTATAATACCCTTCATGTTGGGGGTTCAAACCTGTTTTTCTTTTTTTCTTTCGTCTTTATATGCTGTTGTACATTCATCGAATAAATGTTGGTCCATTTCCATAAATAATTTCAAAGCATTATAAATTAAACCATGAATAGTTTTGTTCCAATGAGATTTTGAATTTCTATAAAGTGGGGGGAACATAATTGGTAAAATTACCTGAAAATAAATATTTTTTTATAGTCAAAAATCTTGACTCAAGATATAAAAAAATAATTTGACCAAATTTTTGATGAAACCTCCTGTTTCGGTATTCTCCGGATTTTTATTTGATTTATAATCTCCAGTTCGATTTTTGACGTCAGATGGTTTTTAATTATTTCATGTGACAAGATATACTCCGTAAAAAATGTTTTAAAAATGTTTCAAAAAGATATGATTTAAAATTAATTTTATTTTTTAAATATATATTATTAATTAATAATTTTTTCAAAAAGATATGATTTAAATTAATTTTATTTTTTAAATATATATTATTAATTAAAAATTTGTTTCAAAAAGATATTGATTAAATAAGTTTATTTTTTAAATATATATTATTAATTAAAAATTTTGTTTCAAAAAGATATGATTTAAATTAATTTATTTTTTAATATATATTATTAATAAAAATTTGTTTCAAAAATTGCATATGATTAAATTTAAAATTAATTTTATTTTTCAAATATATATTATATTTTAAATTTATTATTAAAACATTTTAATGTTTCGTCAGAAATCTTGTAATGTCAAAAATTGCACAAGAGATAATTAACCAAATATAATTCAGTGAAAAACCGGCAAATACCAGTGATAAAAAACCCACTTGAGGGTTTCATTTTTAATAAATTTCTCAAATATCATATTTCCCGAATTATAATCAAATGAATAAAACTAAACTTACCTTTGTGTGGTCTTGGACTAAACTAATAAAATATTCGTTATTCCAATAGTATAAAGCTCGTTCTGCCACCTGAAAATAAAATTTATAAAAATGCCAATTTTCCGCTATAAAATTGGTTTAAACTCTTTTAGACCTCTAAAAGAGTCAACCACCCATAAAATTTGAATAAATACTGAAAAGCGTTTTTTCTTACTTGAAAGTGTGGAGAAGAAACACATCTTGCCAATTGATTAAACAGCGGAGTCATCACTTTAGCAAATTCACAATGTTCAATAACATCTAAAATCTCTTCCAGCTCGTTCAAAAACATGACCTCTAAAACAATCAAATGTCAAAGATCAGTTAAAAAAATACTGTGGTTTTCGTCTATAAGGACAGCTGAGATTTTACCATATTGTCCTCATATTTGCCCATACTGTACTTTTATTCCCAAATTGGCCTAATATTATCACAAATTGTCCTGATATATTCAGAAATAGTCATAATAATCTGAGATATATATCGGAACAGTTTTCGGAAATATAAGGACAATTTGGATATATCGAAAATCCTGCCTAGTCGTCAAAATTCATCACTTAAGTCACAAGAATAGAAAGTGACCAATGAAATGACTGGATTCTCGAGAAGTGACCAATGAAATTACTGGATTTCTCTATTTGTGACGTAGGTGGTTTTTTAAGCAAGATGCAGGTTTTCTGGCGTTCCGGTATTTGAAAAACCCGTGAATCCAAATATTGCCGGACGGAAAACCTGCATCTTACTTAAAAAAAAACCATCGTAGTAATACAATTCGACGACTAGACAGGATTTTCGATATAAGGACATTTACGGAAAATCTAAGGACATTCTTGAAAAATTATGACTATTTTCGATATTACACAGGTTTTGACCATATTTTGTCCCTATGTCCTTATAGACGCACACTACAGAAGTTTTTTCGGGAGGTATCGTACCTTTTGGGGAATGAGTTTTTGGCCAGTATTTGAGTAGGCCCGTTACTACTGGCTCGGTTAGTGACGGATCTTTCTCGAGGAATTGTACAACACAGTACGCCAGCTGTGGGTGATAAACTGATAAGGACTTTATTTTATGCAGCGGCAGGAGGACTCGAAGCAAAAACACCTGAAATTTGATGTTAAATTTCTACGAATAAATTTTATTTTTCAAATGATGGTATGATATTTTTGGGTTAGGCCGTACAACGGCCAAAACGTTACGACGGCCGATATTGTACAAAGGCTCAAAATATTTTACATCGGCCATTATTGTACGGCCTAGGCCTATTTTTGTCCATATCATAAATTTCCATTTCTCAAATAATAGAGACCCTATGGCTAGAGCCAGATTCATGCACTAAAAAAACTGACCTTGTGTTCTTCTTTGAGTGGCAGTGCGAAACCGTTAATAATTGAGCCGAGGATTTCGAGTAGCTCGGCGACACCATTGTGACGTTCAGTTTCATAAACGAATCGATAGAAAATATTATTGATTTGCTTACGGATATAAGCTCTGGAATCGGGGTTGAAATTAATTTACAAAAACAAAATTGGACAAAATAAAATGATTTGAAGCGGTGCACGGCGCGCCGGGTACTTTCATTTATGACTAGCCGGGTAATTATTAAACTATGGAAAATTTTTCAGAGAATTTCCGATAGGACTCCGCGTATGCGCATATGCGGACTCCCTTAAAACAAGTTTTATCTATTCTTAGGTAGCTTTTTTTGGGGTGAACCATCCCTGTCAAGCAAAAACCGTAGTAGGTATGGAGAAACGGTTTTTTTGCATTGGATAACTGATAAAACTTTAACCACAGAAATTTCTCAAAAATTTTCGAAAATATTTCTGTGGTTAAAATTTTGTCAGCTATCCAATGCAAAAAACCGTTTCTCCATACCTACTACAGTTTTTGCTGGACACGGCTGGTTCACCTAAAAAAACGCTACTCTAAAGACGGATAAGATAAATTGTATGTAGTTGATCCGGCTAGTCATAAATGAAAGTACCCGGCGCGCCGTGCACCACTAATTAATCATTAATAAGTCCAGAAAAAAACGATCGTTGGTGGTCTGGCGGAGGTCCTACGTTTTAGAGCTAGAGAGCTCTGAACTTTGGAACTCAGAGAACATTTTCTGGCATGATTAGACATCAAATTTATTTTATTTTGTTCAGAATAACAAGAAGTTGCCCAAAAATTTTAAAAATGTGTGGTAATGACTTTTTGAGATTTAATTCATATTAAAGTAGATGACCTTCAAGGTAATATTCAAGTTAATTTTATCAATTTGAAAATACAACCAAAACCTTGTGGTATGAACTTATAAGTTATCTCGAAGGTCATCTACTGTAACAAGAATTTAATCTCAAAACTTTATTGACAAACTTTGAAAGGCAACACTTGTTATTCTGACAAAAATATAATAATTTGATGTGTAGGCAGTTAACTAAAGTACTTCCCACGACGGAAAATGTTCCGAAACGTTCGTAGCTCTCTAGCGCTATAACGAGAATATTGCATTTTATTAAATTTTCAGTTTCCCGGATTTCACTGTGGTCTCTGTCGGACAAAGTCAAAAATCTCATTTTTCCAGTTAGACCGAGGCCTACAAATTAAAATTTTTATCCAAAAAGGTTTTAACTCGAGTGTATGCTTTCCAAACATAAATGGGCAGGGGGTTTTTTAGCAAAAATTTTTTTTTAACAAAACATTTTTTAACAAAAACAGCATTTTTTAACAAAAAAGTTTTTTAACAAAAAAAATTCGTTTTTTAACAAAAAAACCATTTATTAACAAAAAACCATTTAATAACAAAAAAACATTTATTAACAAAAAACCATTTAATAACAAAAAAACATTTTTTAACAAAACATTTTTTAACAAAAAAATCATTTTTTAACATAAAAATCATTTTTTAACAAAACATTTTTTAACAAAAAAATCATTTTTTAACATAAAAATCATTTTTTAACAAAAAAAAACATATTTTCCCGATATAAAATTTTGAACTTTTTAGACGTTTTTGCGTTTATTTTTGTTACAGTTTAATAATTAATGATGAGAAAGACGCTTAAACATGTGATGGACTCAGAAACTAAAGATTAAAAAAGTTGCGGCTAAAATATTTATCAAGCAGGAAAAATGCTCAGAATTCTACATTTAAATTTTTCGCCATTTTGCTTGTGACCTATAAATGCCAATGTATTTTTTTACAAAAAATGACCTAAATAGATTTAATCAAATATAAAATTCAACATGTTTCGCTGTTTATTCTAGCATCGACGGGAAAGTGAAGCAAAATGGTTAAGAATTGTTTCAGAACAGAATTTAGCGAAAAAGTGCATCTGCTTATGAGTCACTGAGAGTTAATAAGCGAGAATTGTGGGCGAGTTTGATTTTTCAAAAAAGACCCACTTAGAATAGTGTAAAAAAGCGGTGGTTGTTTTGGTCGTTCAGATCCGGTCTAAGGATTCTGATGAAGAAGGCCTCTGTTTTACGGCGTTCATAGTAAGACCTGAAGCTTTTTTGCAGTACTCTGAAGTGTTGTATGAAATGGTTGAGCTCTNTTTTTTTTTAATTTTAACCCCTAGCTGAGATTCAAGAATTTACCGTATATTCTGTGGAGACTTGTTTTGAGTAAGTCTCGCTCCCGAGGATCTTCTGAATCGAATAATTCTAAAAGTTGCACTACGAATCGCTGATCGATATGCTTTTTTGCAATTGTTGGTTTGAAGTCTGGAGATTCCAAGAATCGGAGGAAAAATTCATATACCAACTAAAATAATATTTTTAATTTGATAAAAAATATTTTAAAAATTCGTGAATTTTCTACCGAGACAGATTTTAGTGAATAGTTTTAACGATTTTTAAAGTTTTTCATCAGTACGGTACCGCGGTATAATAATATCGACAAAAAGATTGCTCATTTTGTGTGATAATATTTGTTGTTAACTTGTGTTTTTTCTAGAACATGTTTTGCTTTTTATATTTTTCAAATTTCTGTTTTTTATATTTTTATACCGTTTTGATGAAGAACCTAAAATTCGAAATATATTTAGGTAACGATTTTTGGTGGCGATTTTTTAATTCTCACACGACTCTTAATAAATTGTTTGCCTAACATTGAAAAAACATTTTCTCTGCACAAAGAATTTGAAAAAACATTTTTTTGCATTAACTCGCAATTTGAAAAATACAAAAAAAATGACATCAATTACCATGGAGTTCCAAAAAACCATGATTTCGGGAAATAATCTTTATTTATTTGTAAATAATATTTACTTTAGTTACCTTAAGGGGGCAGCAGCGATGTGGAAGACTGGCGTCAATTTAACTTACGAAAATAATTAGTTGGTTTATTTTTTTGTGCTTATTATCGTTAGCTGAACCACAATAAATGTGTATCAGCTCATTAAAATCATTTTTTATCTATTTAAGGAACGATTTGAGTTCAAACTTTTATTTTATAATTCGTAAAATTTTCGAAAAAATTCAAAGCATTATGAAAATTTTAAGCATTTTTCGTACAAAATTTTTTCTGATTAATTTTATGAAATCTGTGAATAAAAACGAAAAAAATAGCCACTTTAACTTTTTTCATGCATGTTTACATATTTTCTGACTGCTGTTTGAAAAATCATGAAATGTTTTTTTGTCATTTTGTTGTCGACTCTTTAGAAATAT
>SCLH01000227.1:306808-350365 GCA_004367855.1 Oikopleura vanhoeffeni
TATTTATTTTTTTCTAAAATTTTGATTATTTCCCTTTTTTTGAGAAATAACCTAAAAAACAAGATACGTATCATACGTAACGTATGACGCTTAAAATTTTAAACATGGCTTTTTAAAACGCGTCGACCTGACCCAAATTTATAAGGCTGGTTTTCAAAGTAAGGGCAAGAATTTTAAAAATTCTGATAGAGCGCAAGAAAATCTGGTCAAAATTCACCGAAGCTACATTTATAGCGCCAGTTTCCGATTATGATTTGGCTTTATTTTTCAACATGGCTTTATCTGTCTAAAATTCAAGCTATAAATCTTGACGCCAAAATGAGCTAATTTTTACCGAAGATAAAGGTGGCTTTGTTATGAGAAAACATTAATTTCTTATTATACAGCCTGAGTTTTCTCCTTTGCGACTTTTTTTTTCGTCCGTCGGTTAGACAGGCATATTAAATTTCACCTTGATTTTAGATCATTGATGACTCATTTATGGCACGTGATGAAGACTTTTTTTCTTCCGCGAAGACATTTATTTTCGTCTGTGAAGACTTTTTTTCTCGTCCGGCTTTTTGGGCTTTGTAAGGAGCTTTGAAGGTTTAATTATCATTAATTTTATTTTGTTATAACACGTATCGTGTCACAAAAACATTTAGCTATAGATTGCAAAAAAAAATTTGAATTTCCGATGAAAAAAATTTCAAAATTTTTTTCGGTGATTTTGATGAAAAAATGCGTAGGTGTAACGACTTATAACGCAAATTTATATCGGCCAACATCTCGTGCCGCCGAATTTTATTGTCTTTATCGCCGTAAAATTTTATTTGCTATCCGATAAGCATAATTTAAGGATTGAGCAGGCATGAGCATCTACTTTAATCGTCAGTTTAAAGCATAAAATGCCATTTTACCAAATAAAAATTTTTTCTCTGTTTTTAAAAATTCTGCAGAAGTTACCGATCACAAATTCTTAATAAACTTATCCATTAAAAAGGCGAATTAACGCCCGGTACTGACCCTTCTTATGCCGCATTAGTAGAGTTAGTACCGGTGGATCTATCTGCAAACCTAAACCTTTAAATACGGATTTTTTTAAGTTTTTGTAACGCAATCGATCAATTTTGAAACCGATTTTCTAAAAATGAAGACATTTTTTTCGTCCACAAAAAAATGTCTTGAAAATCTTTGTTTACTGAAGACTTTTTTTCGTCCGCGTTTGCCTGTCTAACCGGCAGACAAAAAAAAGTCGCAAACGAGAAAACTCAGGCTGTATACCGAAAATTTATCTTAAATCCATCATAATTATGGATATTTACATAAAAATATATATTTTATTTTAGCGCTCCGGAAAACAAGTTGAGAGGCTTCTAGCAGAAATCGAAGAAAAAATTGTATTTAAACCCGAGATTTTAGAATCTATTGGCCAGCCAGAAAAAATCTAGAAAATTGTCTTCTCCGCAAAAAAATATTTATTAACACAATCGAAAACCATGAATGCATCAACTTCACCAGGATATCCTAGAAAGGATTCCTATCTTTTTGATAAAGTTTTCAACTATTCTGGCCAATCAAAACATAACATTTGTTTTAAGACACATTTATATAAAAATCAATTAAAAGCTTTAAAAATGCTTTAGGATGCTTAATTTAGCACATTACTTATTTATGTATTCTGTATGTAGAATATATAAGCTCTTATAAAACATATGTAAAAATACTCAAAAAGTTTAAATAAAATTTATGGAATCGCTAGTACCCGTGAAAATTTGGTCTTAATGGCCTATTATCTTTTTTAATTCTGTTTTCTTCATTTTTGGCTTCATTTCTCAGGGACAGTCCCTATTCACGCAATTTGCAAAATGGTTAAAAATCACCCGTTATCGATTCGCGTTTCATAAGATTTTTTAAGGTTTTTACACAGGTCTCGTACTTCTTAGAAATTCGTGAAAATTGACTATACAGTTGACTAATTTGGCTGTTTAATAACAGAAACACCAAAAAAAGAAACACCTAGATTTGTAAATTCGACATTGCTTTATAAGGACGAAATGGAAAAGTTTTTTCTAAATTATCAATGATTACATTTTATGAACATTTTTGTCGAATTGTTAAAATTAATTTTTACTTTCTTCAGAAAGTAATTTTTCCTATAAATTGTCCAAAATTTATCTCTAACGAATTTTCAAAAATCACTCTTGCAAATTTTGCTAAAGCAAATGTCTTGAAATTTTAAAATAACAATTTTTTTTTAATTTTACAAAATTTTTAAAGACTCTTGTTTTTATAGTGTCAACTGTATTATACTCGTTTGAGGTTGTATAAAATACAACGAAAAGTTCCGGGGTGACTCATTTTAAAATATGATGTTGCGCTGACATTTTATTTTGCTCCGAAAGTTCAAGATCTCTCCCGTTCAGTCAAATTTTTTTTGATTAATCTCTATTAGTAATTTTTGGCGGCGGTATCTTTCGCATGGAAAGTATGAAAAAGTAAAATTAAACCTGAACTATCCATGCTTAAGAGGTACTGATCGGTTCACAGAATTTTCTAAAACTGGAGACCAGACTAATTAAGGCAACACAAATGAGAATGGACATATTTTTTTTTGATTACAAGCTCGGCCAGGCGACGAGTCCAAAGTCGGGAAATGAGCCATTTTTAGCAAAATTAGACACCATTATTATGTAACCATTCTCGGTAACCCCACATCCGACTTTTAATTTTGATCTTTTTACACGATGATATTATGTGGGACTCGGCTGTGGCCGAGTTGATTTTGATACAAATGTAAATTAAGGGGGTAGCGGTTGTAATGTTTATAAGGCACTTTGAGGCCTAGAAACATTGCGACCGCTACCCCCTTAATTTACATTTGTATCGAAATCGACTCGGCCACAGCCGAGTTCCACATAATATCATCGTTTAAAAAGAACAAAATTAAAAGTCGGATGTGTGGTTACCGAGAATGATTACATAAGAATGGTGTCTGATTTCGCTAAAAATTGCTTATTTCCCGACTTTGGACTAGTCGCCTNGCCGAACTTGTAATCAAAAAGAAAAAAAAATATTTTCATTCTCATTTTTTTGCTTTAATTAGTCTGGTCTCCAGTTTTTAGAAAATTTTGTGAACCGATCAGTACCCCCTGAATAACTTAAGGTTTTTAAATAAATAATATATTATAAATTTCGTAAAAAAAATTTTTGTTGCAGTTTGCAACGATCGTAAAGATACCTGCGCCGTAATTTTCATTGGTACTTTACTGAAACTGGACATAACTGCCCTACTAAAAGTTTAACAATTATTTCATTCAGATCAACTATAGCTCCACATAAGATTTAATAAAATCACTATTTGCATACTTTAATTTACGCGTTTATCTTGCATTTATAATAGGCCGCATACTGTGTACAGCATCCTGATCGCCGCGCAGATTCGCAGTTCAATTTCCATGAAAATAAGTTTTTCGTCAAATCTGAAATCCACAGCCAAAACCTATAGGCTATAGGTGAAAATATTAACCTCAACACACCCAAAAGCATTGAACTTTGTCTCGCACCCAATAGCCTATTCACGAAACTCCCCTTTTTAACTGGCTGCTTAAAGAAGTTTTATTTACATATTTGTAATACAAATTTTGTATGTTTCGTTTTTACGCCATGATGTTTTTTTCGAAATTTTGGCAAATAAAATACGTGGGAAAGATATATTGATCGGCTTGTAGTAAAAAATTAAAAATGATAAAAAAAGTTTTGAATTCACCTTTGCATTGATTTTTGTCGAAAATATTTTCCAAATTCTTGAAAAAATCGGAAATTCACAATTTTTCGAGACCCCAATGGGGGAACCATGATGGGGTCACCCCATGCCAACATTTAAAAAAAATGGCCCGAGAGAATTTTAAGCCAGGCTTTGTCATGACTTTGGAGCATGAATTTAAACAAATGCATGGAAGATGTAGGAGAAGGCTTTCTAGTGAGCCTGAATCAGTTTGCTCCTGCTGCAAACTCAAATAATAACTACAAGTTACTTCTTTTACTTTATTTCTAAGGTTTGATGTCTATTTCAGAAAACAAGCTGGTTTTTATACAGTTTGTGAAACATTGGTCACAAGATGTCGAAACGGTATTTTTGGCGAGAAAGTGGTGGCCGGAACTCGACCGTAGTATTTGCACATTCTATTTTTTATGGTTTTATGGCAAATAAAAATGGGGGTTTTTAGGTTTTATTAAGTGTCAATAATCGAACACGCTTATTGACACTTTAACAAGTTATTAAACTGAGTTAGGGGTTTTTTGTCTGTTTTTAGAGATAAAAATCGGTCGCCTTAAATTTTTTTTGGATCGGATCGGTCGGCTCAAAAAAAATTGCATCGGATTGGAATTGAATCGGTTTTCATGAAAAGTCGATTTCCGTAGTCATTGGTCGCGGCCCGCGGGTTCCAGTCCGTTGAATAACATGCAATTTTTATTTGAATTCATTTATGTTCGAAGTACAGTACCTACTGTACTTTTAAAATTGTGATTTAGATCGAAACTGAAAATTTTTAACCTTGAAAAACAAATCTGGTGGCACCAAAAATACGTTTTTTTAATTTTTTAAAAATAGTTTCTAAGCAGAAAACATAATGATAACTTTTCGTATAATAATAACTTTTCGTGTATGTACGGTCGCCTTCTGAAAAGATTGTATCGGAAACCGCTACGATTCCGATCCAATTGTGCCGACCTCTGACCTGAAGACTAATAAAGATACATATAATTGTGTCTCAATAACCAATACAAATTGTTATTATACAATCCTGAAGAGTTGTACTACATATATTGAACAAACATTTGAAATATTTGAATAATTTCCTGGGCTAGATTTTTCAGGAACTCCACTCGAAAACTTTTAAAAACAGCTCAATTATCATCACTCCCTGAAAGGAGTCGTCAACGCAAATCTGGAAAAAATGTGTAGTGAGCAGCACACTGTGAGCTTGTATAAGTGGTACTTTTAGAATCCTTACTACCCTCAAAAGTTATATTCTAGAAAGTAGTCCTTTTGTTGGCAGTTTGATTTTGAGTTTTGAAGCTTTACATAGAAGAAATATCAAAAATATATTTTCTGAAACTTCGTTGAATTCTGCGTCAGAGTCTGACGGTCAGACGGGATATTAAAATTGAATTTCGAATAAAAATTAAAAAAAAATTCCGACTATAATTTAATTTTGACATGTGACTACAACCCCTCTGAAAGACAACTAAGAGGTCAAATCGAAATTCTTTGAGTTACGTTTTATGAACGAGTGTTTGACTTTTGTAGAGATAATAATTAAAAAAAAAGGATTTTAAAAATTGATGGGCCAGTTACTTTTTGAAAACTCATGACTTCAAGGCTAAAATAACTGTTTTTCTAGATTTCTGGCGCTATGAAATTTGCGTTGATCACCCCCTTACCATAATGCACCACGCCATATTTTGCAGTTTTCACTTCAATAACCGTCTTTTCATCTTTTTGGCAAGAAAACACGTGGGCCAAAATTGTCCGAAAAGTTCATACTTTTGTAAATTCGAGAGTTAGGCCAAATAGGCTAATAGGCCAAATTATTATAAATGTTGATAATTTGGGAAAAAAATATTGAGTTCGGTACATTTATATAATAAAAATCAAACACAGGGGTGTCCTAAAAACTAACGCATTTGCATTCATATATAGTATTCATATAGTATACTATAGTATTAGAAACAATTATGGCAACTATAAACGCTGAGATGCATTTGCTAATAAGTCTTCGATAAAAGCAGAAAAACATTTTTTTGATTGCACAGATTGTTTATTTTACTGGTACGAATGTATATTTACAGTGGTTGCAAGCACGGCAAGAATCAGCCATTTGTTTTACATATAAGCAATTCAGTTGTTTATAAATATTTATCAAAGATTACTCCATCAGAGCTTGCTTTATTCTATTGATTTGAGATTCCGTCAGATCCAGTTCACTTTCTATCTCTTCTTGTCGAATTCTGAAAATATAACGTGAAATAACTTATAGTCTGACAATAAGGTACTACATCATGGAACTGTATTATGTTTTTAATATATCGGGGGCCCCTAATAGGGTCCCCTATTTGGGGTTTCTTTATAATTCCAAAAATATGGTTTCAGAATCCTCAACCCCCTCACTCATTGAGATGATATCCACTCAGGCACACAAGCAACTCTATAGGCTCGCGTTTGACACCATACTAGAAAAAAGTAGAAGTGGTCAGCGATATGTCCAGTGATTATATGTTGTCAAGTCATTGAGACAATAAAGATGACTAAGATTTTTTATATCCCCCTAATTCAATGACTTTGTTAAATATCCCAGGCCCTACTACTAAAAGCACAGCTAACGTTTCCTTAATCAGAGGCCGGATATAACAAAAAAAGTTTTTGTGGGAAAAGGGGATATAATTATATTAACCTGCTAACGCGCCAATATTCTTACCCCCGGTACGCACCACTCGATACTAATGTACGAGCGACTCTGTTTAAAAAATCAAAAAGCAGTAACCAATCATCCGATTAAAAAGTTAAGGCTGAGGCACAATAGTTCAAACAATTATCTCAACCTCAGTTTTTATTAACAATAAATTAAATTAAAAGTGGATTAAACACTTACACTATTGCGCCCCCGGGAGAGGACATTCGATATTTTGTCTAGTGACTATATCAAAACCCAGACATTTTCACAAATTATACATTTTAATCAACATAATCAAGTTATTAAATAATTTTCTTTGACAACATATTTGAAAAAAAAAATTTACGATCAGTATTATTCGAGGATTTTTTTATACTTTTGGTAAAATTTTATTTTTGAACAAATTTTTCATGTTTTCTTTAGCTTTGTTTCTCTCAAATAAATAGGAATAAAAATAATGTAAATAAAATTTAATGATATTTTTGCAGTGTATTTTTTTACTGGCTAATATAATTGAGGCGCTAAAGGCAACAAAAAGCGCAATTAATTTGGTTCGATTTTTTTGTTTACAATTTTTAATTGCCACTAATTATCTACAAAATATAGATTATATATAAGGTGATTTGAAAAAGATAAGAGCAATCGTGAAAGAGATCGAGTTTCCCTACATGCCGGCAATGTGGGCGAAGCGTCCATGATCCGTATGTGCCGAATATCAGGGCTCGGTGTTCTATTCAAAACAAAATAAAATCAAAAAAATATCAAACAAAAAAATAAATAATTAGAGGTAAAGCTGGGATTGATTAACTTCAAGAGAAAATATATATACTAGAGAAATATTTATCGGTAATGGGGTTCGATATATTATCAATCCCCGAGTTCAAATAATGACTTTTTTTTAATTTACAAAAGTTAATTTTTTTTTTTTTCGAAATTCAATAATCCACCGTAAAAGCGCTTGTGTCCGGCAAATAAAATGTGGATTTTATTTCAAAAGATGTTCGAATAGCCGAACAATTTTGTATCAGTGATTGGATTCGTAACCATAGTAACAACTCGATCAATTTTTATCGTAAGTTTTGTGAGACAAAAGTGCCGAAAAAAACGTTTCTCATTTTTCAGCGCTAATACACTTCATACAAATTATCTCACAGCATTTTAATCTAGATCCTGAATCTCATCGTACAATTTTGAGTTCTCTCCTGATATTACACGTTACAAAATTGCTCACCACTTATTGAAGGGTTTGGTTTGCGGTCGTTCCTGACTCAAGAAGACGCACGCAGAATATATTTTTTTTGTCTTCAACGAGGTATAACACCAGGGTATTATGCAATCCAGTTTTAATTCGATATTTGAAAATTTCAGACTAATTTTGTATATATCATGGTGAATCTCAAAAATAAATATTCAGCGGTTAAATTCTACAGACACTTCGTGGGTCCAAAAACCAAGTCTAGACCCTCCTACCAGTCCGCATGAGGCGTACAGGTTCAATGACAATTAAAATGTTAGAGCACTACCGTCCAGTTTTGCTGTGAAAAGTGATTATTTGGAATAATAGAGTTTTTTGTAAAATTGTGATTTTAGAAGGATTTACTCTCGAAAAAATTAAAAGTCAGTTAAAGACCGCAAAACAAAAATCTTAACTGTGGAAGATTATTATTTAAATTTCCTAAAAAGTGACTTCCGCAGAAATTATATCCAATTTCTGGTCTCTATTCACCAGGTGTTTTAAGATTTTTTGCGAAAATTCAAGAAAAAAAGTAAGATAAAATATATTTCGAACGACTCATCAAAAAAAAATATATTTCGAACGACTCATCAAAAAAAATTTATTTTCATTTTATAAAAATTAATCGCAAACTCTATGGACGATTCGAACCTTGAACTTTTATTTCAATTATTCTTCTCATTTCCGGTCTTTTCAAAAAAATGAAAGCCACTTTTATGGCTCTATGCCCGAAAGGGTTAAGGCTGTTCGCGGTTCATAAAAAAACACATTGATTATGTTTATACAGCATAAATTATACTGTACGAATTATACTGTATGAATAATACTGTAGACTGATTTACGAAAAAATAGCCGTTTCATGTTGTATAATTTATACGAGGTGGTATTAATTGATCAAAAATCATAATTGACCAAAAATGTTATATTCATCAAACTTCTGACTTTTTTCATTATTTCATATTTATATCGTATAATTCCAATGCTGAAAAACCTCCCTATAAGAAATTAAAAAAAAATAACCAATTATTTTTTGATCAATAAAACTTTTGATGATTAAATCTTTTTTTTATCAATAAATTTTTTTTGTGGATAAAACTTTTTTGATCAATTAAGATTTTTGATCAATTAATACCACCTTAATTTATACATAGGCAACGCACCGTGCCAAAGTTTATAATTTAAATGACGCTATTCACCTTTAAATGCGAACAGAAATCTAGGACCAAGTTACAGGACCAAGTTACAGCGCAAAAAAAATGAAAACAGAAAAATAAAATGGGGGGGGGTTTTTACCGGTCAAAATGGCGGTCAAAATTTTAAATTGACGGTTTGAGCAGGGGCCCACCGTGCGCAAGAAATTATGACCACTAGGAGGCCCAAAATTTTTTTATCATTGGGATCATTTTATTTAGTCACGATAACCCCCCTAAGGTCAAAGAAGACTCATGAAAACTTTTAGTTTGGCTATTGGGCTTTCCGGTGCGCACCCTAGTTATCCAACATAAAATGACTATTTTTTTCGTAAACCCTTATGGTTTTTCCGTTTTTCGTATCGAAAGAAGGTTGGACTTTTTGAAATCGGAAAATTATACGTTCGCGTAATTTCGCGGTCTTTTGATTAAGGACACTGAAAAAATAATTACGATTGTATTTGTAATTTAAAATTCCTAGCTCGATTCTGAATGGTTTAAATCTAAACCTTGCTTGATGTCTTGCTGCTGCACTTGTACCCTTAGGATTAATTTTCGATAACGAAACTTGTAATTTGTTTCTTTTTTGATTCAACGTCTCGAGGTCTTTTTCGCAAATTTGATATTCCTTGATTCTATGCGCAAATCGCGTGGCTGCATGTTCTGCTTAAATTTGGTTAAAAATTAAAAATCTCATTTTTTTTTCGTGCAGTGAATCAAATCAGCGTGATTAAATCAGGGTGAATTCACAGTTTTTGTTCTAACCGTAGCTTGGTATCCGTATTGGAAGTTGTCGGTGGTGGTGTTTTCACGGGGAGATCGTTTTGGACTGCGCTCAGCGATATCCCAGTTTGAATGTGAAACTTTCTGAAAATAAAAGATCTAAATTTCGAAAAGTTTATAGTTGAATTGAAATTCGTTATCTGGAAATTCATAATTAATCCATTTGGAAACGTGTCTTGGCAACTGAATTGCATTTTTGGAAACGCATTTGAATCAAATTTTCAAAAATAAAAATTTGATATAAATTCAGAAATCCCAAATGTGAACAAAACCTACAGTTTTTGATCGTGAACAATATTATTTTTGAAAAATGGTCTTGGTTCGAAATTGAAGTTTATGAATAATCAAATTATCAAAAAAAAATCCGTGTTGGAAAAACCATGTGATTACAAAAGTTCATGGCTAATTGCTCAGCTTCCTCATTGAGACAAAGTTTTCCTTTTGATTTCATAAGTTTGACCCTCTGATCATAGGAATCAAATCCCCGGAACCAAACCTTGTGAGTGCCGCCACTTTAAACGCCTATTTTGGCATTCAAGTGGCTTTGTTCCTTTAGGTTTAATTCTCAATTTTGACAAAAGTTGAAAAGGTATTTATCGCTAGTTTTATAAAGTTTTGAAATTATAAAAACAAATCTAAAATGAAGTTAAAAATGACGTTTGTTTCAATTGAATCATTCCAACTTCCAAATATCTGTTTGGAGTAAGCAAAATTTGTGCTCAGTTTTCCCTTTTCACCCCTGGGTGAATTTGCAAAAAACCACTCCGACAAAAGTTTCTGCTTGTTTTTATTCAAATATTTTGTAGCTGTTACACTACTTTCTACCAGACCTTCACAGGACTCCCCTTTTCGATTTTTGGATATTTTTGCACTGAGTGATTCATTCTTCAATAGTCTACGGCCGTGGTGTTAATAATTTAAAATAATCTAAGCTTAAATTTCAATTAAGTCATGAAAAAGTGGTTTCGGTGACTCATTTTGTGGCCACTAGAGGGCCCAATTTTTTTTTGTTAATGCCTATTATCGATTTCCTCTGGTTTTTTCCACCCAGTGAAGTAAAACAAGATTTGCCAATGTTGGGTTACCATAGAAAAAGGTTTGAGAAGTCCGGGAGTCGAACCAAGGTAAACGGGATGATCATCAAGTCGCGCTAACCACTACGCCAATTGCTCATATAACTGACTAGAATATGTTGATTATGAAGCGAAACCTTTCGCGCCAACACTAACGGTTTTGATTTAACCAGAAAGTCTGCCGGTTCGCTCCCTAAGTATAACAGAGTTATGATTTTCAACGAAACGCAACATTGTCAATTTAACATTGAAAGCTTTTCAAAAATACGCTTTATTAGTAAATTCAAACAAAATTTATCTTAATAAAACTCAGATCTACGTTAATTATCGATATTAATTTTTGACGTACGAAACTTGGACTTGCTAAATTCATCGTTGATTTCGATTTATTCATTTTTCTGGTCGAAGATGACATCACTGACAGATTAGAAATGCTTTTCGTTTTGCTCAGACTCTGCCGAGAGTCCGCCCGAGAATCATTCAATCGATTTTTATTTTCTGCCATTGATGTTAATGATTGACGCGAGCCGGAATCATAGCGTGATAAATAAGGAGGTACAGGTACTTTTTTCGTTGTTTCTGAATACATCTGTAAGCTTATATCAAATTTAAATAAACTCAATTGATTTCTTTTGTCCGAATATCGAAAATGGTACCCTTCACAAGAGAAACATTTTGCACTTGACAGTAAAATTACAACCTACACATATGAGTCATGTGACAATATTTATCTCCCTTTTATTGAGTTTGAAGCCAGAAAATACAGTTTTTTAGAGCGATTTTCTGACAACTAGGGGGACCGAAAATTTTTTTTTCTGTCAGAATCGTTTTTTGAGCTATTGATAACCCTAGTATTGTTAAATATTACTCGCGATAGCTTTTAGTTTGGTTGTTGAGCTTGCCGGTGCGCTGCCTACACATGACTCATGCGTAGTGCAAATTGAAATAAGAATAATTTGGTTATCTGATGCTTTGTAACACACAAGCAATTTTTGTGGGTTGTAATTGTACTGCCGAGGTGATTATGACGCATTTCATGTTTTGAAGCGATACTACCGAGGGAATAAAATATTGTTTTTTGTAACTGGCATCATTCGATATAGTCTGTGAATAGGAACTTGAAGCTTATGGGGGTAGTCGTCGCATTCTAAGGCAAAAAACGAAGTTTTCAATGAGCCAATGTGACGCAAAAGTACAAATCGTTGAACCATAATATAACCTCTTTCTGATATCTGAACTAAAATCTGCATCCTAAACAAATATCAAAAGTGACAGATAGCTCGTCCAATCAGAAACGTGCTTAAAAAACTGACGGAATTATTTTTCAAAAGTATCTCCTCCCTGGTTTTTCAAGGTACACATTCGAAACTTATATGTATGTGCAGCTGAATAGTCCGTGCAGATCAGAATTGAGAGTTTTGTCCAATTTTCTTGGATTTGGTTTCAAAATCACCAAAAAACAGTATTTTGACCCTATTTTAGGGTCTCAATCAAATGTATCTCCTCCCTGGATTTGAAAGTTACACATTCAAAACTTATATGAATGTGCAGCTGGATAGTCCGTGCAGATCAGAATTAAGAGTTTTGTCCAAATTTCTTTCTCAGTTTTTATAAAATCGTGTTTTATTTTCCCAAAAATTGATAAATTTCAATCTTATTTTCATAAGACAAATATTTTTGAGACCCTCAAAAAGTGCTTTCCTGACCATGTACGCAGATAAAAAGACTTCCCCTATACTCGCAGTCGTCTATATTTTCATAAATAAAAATTAAAATAAAATTGAGAAAATTTGTTTCTAGAGCCTCATTTTGAAACGACCACCCCTTTAAGGCTTCGGTATATTGCTTTATTTTTAAGAGAATTGAAATTATTTCTTATATCAGACATGAAATTAAACTTACGAGGAGTTGATCCCAACGGACGATTCGAATATGATTTTTTAGGTGACCTTGGAGATAGACCATTCAGACTGTACATTGAGATTGAGCGTGACATTCTATCATCGTTCAAATTCCTGAAAAACATAATATGAAAATTACCTAAATATTCAGCTTTGAATTAATTTTTCAAAATTTTATAACTTATAACTGTAGTACAATGCAGTTGATGTGAAATGTCTATAAAAAGAGGAAATCGTGTAAAAAACTTGATTACTTCATCATATTTCAACAACCATTGAGCGTGTTTGATTTTTTTTGTTGATTTTATCAAAAAATGACAATGTTAGACGGCAATATTATGTTTTTTGAAAATTTTCATTGTCACAATAAAATCAACCAATGTCGAATTGTTACAATTCAAGTCTTTCTGCCAATTATGCGAAAGTCTGCGGACTCTCATCGGTAGAAACTTTTCCTATTATTTCATAATACCATCTACCATTTTCCCTCAACTGCACAGTACAATTTTATTTAAAAAGATACCTTTGCTGGCGACTGGCTTGCTGGCTTGATAAATACGCTGGGGACCAATATGACTGGCGAAGATCTTCGCTTTCGTAGCTCGAATCATTTGAAGCAGATTCAGTTTGTTCATAAGATAATCGATGATCACCCATATGTGACTGGTCATCCTTAATAATCCGTTATAATTACTGATTATGTATATGTTGTGACAACATTGTTACAATGTTGTCTCAGAACTTTCAACTCTCAGCCGCCCGTTCAGTCTTGTGAGATCGAATAAACTTTGAACATGTTTTCGATTCTTAATAATGCATGATCAAACTTATCAAAACACATGTAAGTCTAATCTTTAGATCAAAATACGACTTTTTTTTGGTACGGTATAGTCGAAAAAATCACTTGACCGTATTTATGAGAAATAAGATATGCTTACAAAGTCGGGGAAACATAAAGCTGGAACTTGGTCATTGGTATGGTTGGTATGAAATAAAATCAATAGATATGAATAATTTCATTAATATTCAATCAACGTTGATTCTGGATATATAAATTATGGCACACTTAATTAAATTACATTATAAACAAGGAAACTTCCAAATAGTTTTTGCCGAAAAAAAGCTTTCAAAAAATAACAAAGTTTTGCGAAAAAAGTTTGCATAAAAAAGCTTAAGAATAATCGTAAACCACAACTTTACCAGCATATTTCTGAATCGATGTGATTCGTCTTTGAGTTTGGAATTTTCTTCGGTTAATTCTTCAACTTTTCTCTGTAAATTTTTTAATTTTTCTTCTTGCTGTCCCAGTTTCTGTTGCTGGTCGATTCTTAAATTGCTCTGGTCTTTCACTTCAGTTATAAGTTTTCCAATCATAGATTCTTCTCGTTGTCTTTTTTGGGATGCCAAAATTTTGAGAATTTTTTGGTATATGAAATATTTAACCCTTGAAGTCACACCCAGAAAATGCCTTCAGAGTTAGTTTTTAGACGGCCTCAAAAAATAATATAAATTTCTGTTTTTCAGAGAGCAATTAAAAAGTTTCCTTAAAATATGGATTAAAGACCCTCGCCGGACATATCCTGAATATTTGAAAGATACAAATCTTCATGCCGATCAAAACCCTGAATTTCAGAAAAAGCTAATGAATCTTCTATAGTTGAGGCGGCAACCCAATCATATTCTTGCTTTTTGAATCATTTAAATATTTAGGATCTGTCTGGCGATGGCCTTTACCAATATTTCAACAAAAATTTCAAGGAAATTAACTTTTCCTAAAAATAATAACTTTAAGAAGACTATTCGCCCACAAACACGAACAGCATGTATCATACGTATCGACTTATGTGAGTACGGTCTACTAAGTACACGAAATATGTTTGCCATTACTTATCATTGAAAGTAAGTAAATAATCGATGTACAGTATCGACTCGACATGCCTTATTAGAGGTCAAATTGATGAAGTAAAAAAATGATTTTTTTTTGATTTTGAAGACAAAATTTCCTGATTTTTTATTAATATTTGGCAACACTATCCTGAAAGCTTCTTCTTGGATTCTATAAGACTTTGCAAACGTTTGGTCTTGTTCAAGGATTTGACTATAAAGTTGTTGAACTTCAACTTCCTTGGCGTCAATACGTTGTTTGCATAGAGCACATTGAGATTCCAGGTCTCGTTGGTTTCGGTCACCAGCTGCATTGTCAATTTCTATATGTTAAAATTATTATTTGTTCAGCCAGATCTCAGGATGTATAACAATATCTTTAAATTTTATATCGACTAACTTTCTAAATCCTTCTAATATTTTCAAAACCTACGCATTTTTTTTTTTCAAATTTTTAATTAAAAATTTGTCCATAAGGCAAAAACAAAAAATTTAATGACCAAAATGAGAGGGAATATTATAATTTGGTATTCGAAATTATATTGAGACATTATTTTTACCTTGCATTTTTGGCTCTCTAGCGCTATTTTTTGAGCACTTTTAGTCGTTAAAGTTGTAGTAGTGTCTCATTAGTCAAATTTTTCATATATCTAAGAAAAAGATCTCTAGTCCCTCAAATTTTTCATCTACAGTTTGTAGTTTGACCAATAAAAACGCTGAAAATAAAGTCGTTGACCGATAAGGGCGTTAAAAATAAAGGTCAAACGCAAACGTGAATCTTTAAAGTCTTAAAAATGTTTAAAAAGCCAGGGACTGTTGTAGTTTTTGACGGTGAATTTAGCTTTCATGTTTTTGTAGACACTTTCTAGCTTCAGGTCGTCAATATTTTGCTAAAGCCAATATTTGTATTCTTTGTATTCCCGGAACTACAAAATGTCGTAAAATTTCAAAGTGCTAAATAAACGTACTTAGTTTTTCGATGACTTCTTCGAGAGTTTTTATCTTTTCTGCATCCTGATTCGATGACTTGCATTTCTCTGAAAAGTCAAGGCTCTCATCTACTCCAAAACTATCGGGACTTGTCGGTCTACTATTTTCTAAACTATCAATTTCATAATTTTCTCTATATTTCATATCTTCTGTATTTTTCTCAGACTCTTCAAAATTCGATTTTTCCTCTTCTTCTCGATTGTCGCTCATTTCTCTTGGGCCTACGAAAATCAATCAATAATCTGACAGAATAACTTATTTGTGCGAAAATGAAAAAAAGTTGCATTTTTTAAGCAAAAAACCTAGCATTTTTAAGGACCTAGTAGACTACTAGTAGTTGAGATATGGCAGATTCATCACTTATTTTATCTTTCTTATAATAACAAAATGAGGCAAACAAGGCAAAACGTAATAATGAACATCACAGAAAGTTATGATTAAATTTATAAATTTACATTCGGCATAAAAAAAAACATTGGAAATTTAGTCGAAATAAATGATTATTATTAATTTGGATTTAACCGATTATAATCGAAGCAGGAGTTCAAAATTTCGTAAAATATGATTTTACTCATAGAACATGATATTGCTTGTTGTGAATTAATTCCTGACCTATGACAGTCTAAATTGGCATAGTTCAGCAAAAAAAATTTGTATGAAAGTTTTTCAGTTTTTCTACGAAAAAAAAAATCCGAATTTTTCCGAAATTTCCGCATTTTTTCTGATTTTTTTCATTTTTTTAACCTGTCAGCGTTGCAAAAATAATTTGTTTTGCAAATTTGCCACATTTTCACTAGGCCCCTAAAACTCACTTGAACCCAGGCTAAATATTCCACTTTCAAGTTCTTGCAGTAAATTTCCAATATTTGAATAATCTTTTTGACCGGAATCTGAGGTCTCTACCGATAAATTCAGGCTGTTTAATATTTCATGTGTATCTGAATATAATCCATAATTAACTTTATCATTTTTACATATAGAAATAAGGTTTAAGGGAGTGGGTGTGAAGAGGGCATTCGTGGCTAATTCGTATCTACAGTATGATTCAGATAATTTGCTGTTGCTTCCAAAGACAACCAATCAAAACGCTTATTTATCTATAACTCAAAATATGCTTGCATATTAATGGTGAAATTTCACTATTTTTCTTATTTTCAGTTTTTTATGGCGCCTAATTTTCCTATTTTTCAACTTATTTCCAGAATATTAGTTTTTGCGTAAAATTGGTTTGCAAATTTTTTTGTAAAACCCTGATCAAGAATTTCTTATCTTGCGTATTGGGTATCCTCAACGTGGCGCTATTGTCGTAAATGCTATTGGATGCTCTTTATGTGGGTGCCAAAAATTATCGCTAGATGAGGTTTCCCTGACAAGTTTAGCTGTATACAGTATAACAAAACAAACATATATTTGTTTCTATTTAAACTGTCGTACAGTGATTGTACACATATTAGATATTTCAAAATTATTATTAAAATCATCTGGTGAAAAAATCTGCGACGGTAGCCTTCTTAAAGTTTATCGATATAAGCAATATTTTCTGGTTATTTTTACGCACCAACGATATTCATGGCCTCATCAACAAGATGTTCCACAAAGTTTCTTGCAAAAAGCTTTGTCATTCGTTCCTCCATTAGGTCATCAAGATCACGACCTGAAAAGTTAAAAAGATTATTTTGAATGAGTTATATCTTTTGTCTGACAGAAGTGCCCCTGAGTACTAAATAGGGTGACCATTAGGATGGAATTTTTAGATAGACCAAATTGACCAGCATGATTAGAAAAAATCTAGCAACAAAAAAATTAAGAAAGGGTTCTTACTAAAAAGATTTTCCTAAAAAATGGCTTATTTCAACTTTTTCTTTCATTTTAAAGTAATATAAAATTACTAATTAATTTTAAAAATTATTTTATAGAAGTACGACTTACATGAAAATGGCTTTCTATCAACAACAGGGGGGGGGGGGGGCCAATATCGCCGAAAGTTTTGGGGCAAAAAAATTGCGGCGAATTGGCACATTCGGCGATATTAGGCACTTTCCGGAAAATGACGTCATATGTCGAACAATTTTTCAATTTTATAAGGAGTTTCACGATAGGTTTGAATGACGTGAATCACCAAAATGCGTATAATATTAATTCTTCATCAAACGCAATCAAATAAAAGTTGATTAAAGTAAATTTGGGAATTCAATCCTAGAAATGACGTCATTATATGACGCACACAAAGTAATTTGAATATTAAATCTCAAAAAAATTCGGCGATATTGGGCACTTTCGGCGATATGTGAACAGGGAATATTTTAGCTAAAAATCGTGATATTGCGTAGGTTAAATTCGGCGATTTCAGCACATTCGACATATTGGGCTGGCGAATATGCCCTCCATGCAGTCATAAAATCTGAAGCTATTAGCCAAAAAAATTAAAAAATATATTTTTGAATCTGAATCACCCAATTTTAAAAATGTGTTTGAAAAATGTCTGCCAACATTTTTTGCACCATTTTTGGATGATTCAAAGTGGCTTGAACCTTTCAAAAGGCTCTGTGCCTCCAACTTGGAGGCTTCAAGGGTTCAGTTTTAATCAAATATGTCCAGATTTGGTTTTTGTCCAAAAAATACCATTTTCTTTTGAATTTGGATTTATTTTTCGAAATAATCATGAATTTTGAAGAGTCAAAAACTGGTTCCGTCAAATAATTACTTGGTGTGCCATTTACAAAAAAGCGGTCGATAGTCTCGTGGCCACGATGTGACAAGCTGGTTAATTTTATTGAGTACTTCAGAAGCACTGCTTCTCCTTTAGAATCTGTAGTATAGATAGGGTCACGAGCAAAAAATCAGCCACTCGATTAAGAGTCCTATAAATATAAAAATTTAGGATCCAGGGTAGTTTTTGACGCAGCTGATTTTTTCCTTAGTTAATTTATCCTTTTTATAAATTATAATTCAATAAATCCAACATAATTTATATGATTTATGACATATATAATTAATAATGATCGAAGCTTTAAATTGTTTGTCGTTTTCCCTACCGTTAACACACAGAACCGCTGACAAAATGCGTACTTCTCTTATAATAAGAGTCTTATTGGTTGCCGATATTTTTTAAATTAAAACGGTAATGAAAATAAGGAAAAATAATATTGTTGAAACTGGATTTATTTTCTCTTGAACAAAACAGTTCTAAATTTGATTCCCAGGTTTGAAACGAATATTGTCTGTTTAATTATTCAAAATGTCATAAACCAAACAATTTTACGAGATTTTTTTAAATTATCCAAAAATTTTTGCAAAGTTGCCAATTTTGTTCCCACTTCGAAATAAGCTATTTATTAAGCCAAATTATCAACGTAATAAATCCAAAATTAAAACAATCATTTTTTTTACCTCTCACGCTCGATTTTTTGGGATAGTTCTTTCCAAAAGATGACAAAACTAGATTTTGAAGCCCTCTTGACTTTTCCGTATTAAACAAAAGCTCTTTTTGTTTTATAGGTTATCTGCTGTCAGACTCGCAAAACCAACAATTGCCACGAAAAATGAAAATCTCCGTATTTCAACGTCAAAAAATTAAAAAAATTGGGAAGCTTTAAATTTTTTAAGAAGTATTTTCCCGAGCTTATGGTCTCAATAAATACTTTCTGTTTGCAGAATTAATCTATGTCTTAAATCATGTGTGAAAATAAATGTCTAAAATTAAAAAAAAAATAACCAAAATTTTCCTTACAGTGGGCCCCACTCAGTGAGGTCTATCTAACTGTTGAGTAGGCCCCACTTGGGACTATTATGCACTTGGGACCAAAAAATTTTAGCACTAATAAAAATTTCAATATGATCGGATAGCACTGTTGGTACTGATCACGATGATATCATGTTTTATAAGCCTTGAATTTATATTTTGATAGTTATAGGCTATAACTTAAAGCGCCAAATGTGTGCTGGTCCCAAATGCATATTCGTCCCAAGTGGGGCCTACCTCTAACTGTTACAGTGAGATAAACTGTTCTAGTTTGGAGCACTTCATATATAGTTGCACAGCCGATTTCCCTGAATATTGCCTAAGCTGTTCCCGTTATTGATACATTCGTAAAAAAAAAGTTGCTCTACTTAGATTACTTTTTCCAGTTAAAGAGAAACTCACTGTAGCTGATTTTTATGCGCGAGAAGCCTGACTTTCCTTTTTTCTTAATTTTTCGAATCATATTTTGAAATAATTCATAAATTCTTTCATAAAAAATCTTATTGTAATTTGACCGTCAAATTTTGACACCAAAAACAAAAATCACTTGCTTCAACTGGGCAAAAGACGGTTGATCATTTAAACGAGTGTATAAATTATGCGCTGGGTATTATTTCCAGTTTAAGAATTTAACCCTTGTGAGCATATAAAAAAAGTTCCGCCAGAGACCAGAAGCCACAATTGTGGCTCTTCTTTGAATGTATGTTTTACAGAGAAGCTTAAGGCAGTTGGGAATTTTGAATTTTCAATGCATAAGGAAAAGTTGAGAAGAAAATATAATTTTTGCATCCGAAATTAATCATTTCTAGAAGTTCAATTTTAGTTCTTAGAAATTATATGTGAGAAAAGCAAGACGTAAATAACTACTAATCACGTGATACAGGGTCTAACAGTTGTCTTCACAACGTGAAAAAAAATATCTGTCCCACTAAGATACCAATAAATTTGTAATTAAACTGTTATGCATGCACAAAACGCTTCTAAAAACTGGCTGATCTGCACACTATTGTATTTTATGTCTTAGTTCAAGAAATCCATTTTTTCAGGGAAGTGAACATAGGCGAAAAATCCTTATAAATCACACCCGTAATTCTAGGAACCAACATTTGAAAAAAATATTCAAATTTATTTTTCGAGAACCGAATCAAAAATTCTTTATAATGTGTTTTGAAAGAAAAGATTCTACGATCCCGTTTTTTGCCGTTTTTGAATGATTTTAGGTATGCTACGAGCCACAATGTTGCTCTGTGGCTCACAAGGGTAAGTGCTTATTCTTCTATCAAATCGAAAAATAGAAATTGTTAATGTTGTTTAAAAAATTTCACTTTAATTTAAATACTTTTTCAATCAAATTCAGCCTACCTTCAAGTTTTTGTCTGCCAGACTCTCAAGCAATGCCAAAAACAGCAAAATCTCAAATTCAATGCCGAAATCAGCAAAATCTCAATTTCAATGCCACCAAAATCTCTATTTGAATGATAAAAAATTCTGTAAACAAGCGCCAAATTATTTTATATTGTATTTGATGACTTCATATCTCAAAAATACATGCTAAATGTACACAATAATGCTCTAATCGATTTTATAATCGTGTAAAAAAGCAAAAATCTAATTTGAAAATCGTGACATGTGTTGGTTCTACATTGCATAGTTTTTCACTATCAATTATTAATCAAGCTTTAGTTAAAATGAGAGTAACCCTGAAATTGGTGAAATGAATTTTATGCTTTAATCTCAGTTTCTGAGGTTTTATTCAATTTTATTGAAAATATCAAGTATTGAATTTTGAGGCTGTCACTATCTTGATCAAAAAATGAACAAAAAGATTCGCCGCTAACCAAACAGCCTGAGTTTGCTGAAATCTATCAAACGCAGATTCAATGAATACAATAAGATTCATTTTTTAATATCTAGAAAATCTACACGAATCATTTTTTTGGAAACAAACCGTCGGGGCTGGTTTGAAACCGATAACAAGAATTAAAATGCAGCAAAAATTAACAGTTATTTTTTATATTTACAGTTTTATATCAGGAAAATGTTGTTATCTATTTCATCTTCGTGCTCGTGATTTAAATCATCAGCAATTTGGTTGCTGAAGTTAATATAAGGTTTAAATGGATAACAATAAATGACTTACCCGAATCTGGAAGCAAAACTTTGGATTTGTTCGGAGGGAATCGAGAAACTTTGTCCTGAAGAAATATTGAAAATAATTTTTTTAAAATAATTCGTCATAGCCCGCAATTTTTGCTTCTCTCACAAAAAGAGCAATTCCGAGCAGATGCGTTATTTTCGCTTATTTCTGCCCTAAAAATTCTGAACACATTTTCGTCACTTTCCCGTCGATGCGTAAATAAAATAGCGAAACATGTTGAAGAACTTTATTTGTTAATATTGAAAATGTTTTATGAATTATAGCCTATAAGTTATTTGCTATAACTCCCCTATCTCACAATGGGCAAGTCCAACCCCATTGGCTGAAATTTCCCCCCCGTGGCTGACACATACATTCTTTCGGTAGTTTCACTCACGTTTGGTCATATTCGGAATATTCCAGTGCGACAGTGACCAGCAATTTAATCTTGCGAATAAAATAAGATAAATAAAAAACATTCTTTAAATAAAAGTTAATAAATTTCTGTTCGAATTCTGTTAATCCAAATCTCTAACACTGATAATGGGTCATTATTAATGACTCTTTAGCCGAAACGTTGAATATAAATATTTTTGATAGCTGACTATATATAAAGATAGCGAACTATGTTTGAAAAGTTAATTTATAATTGATTACCCCCTTAAATTTTCCACAAAGTCCATATTAAGAGATGGTTGTCGCTAAATGAGGCCCAAGAAAGAAATTTCCACAATTGTATTCAAATGTTTTTTTTTATAAAAATATGGACAATAACAAGGATTTGAGTACCCATTTTAATATNTCAACCATTTCATACAACACTTCAGAGTACTGCAAAAAAGCTTCAGGTCTTACTATGAACGCCGTAAAACAGAGACCTTCTTCATCAGAAACCTTAGACCGGATCTGAACGACCAAAACAACCACCACTTTTTTACACTATTCTGAGTGGGTCTTTTTTGAAAAATCGAACTCGCCAACAATTCTCGCTTATTAACCCTTAGTGACTCATAAGCAGATGGTCTTTTTCGCTAAATTATGTTCTGAAACAATTCTTAACCATTTTGCTTCACTTTCCCGTCGATGCTAGAATAAAGAGCGAAACATGTTGAATTTTATATTTGATTAAATCTATTAAGGTCATTCTTTGTAAAAAAATTAATTGGCATTTATGAGTCACAAGCAAAATGGCAAAAAATTAAAATTTAGAATTCTGAGCATTTTTCCTGCTTGATAAATTTTTTAGCCGCAACTGTTTTAATCTTTATTTTCTGAGTCCATCACATGTTAAAGCGGTCTTCTCATCCATTAATTATTAAACTGTAACAAAAATAAACAAATAAGGCAAAAACGTCTTAAAAAGTTCAAAATTTTATATCGGGATATGTTTTTTTTGTTAAATAAGATGTTTTATGTAAAAAAATGATTTTTTGTAAAAAAATGATTATTTTGTTAAAAATAATTTTTTGTTAAAAAATGATTTTTTTGTTAAAAAAAGGTTTTTTTTTGTTAAAAAATGATTTTTTTGTTAAAAAATGATTTGTTTGTTAAAAAATGTTTTGTTTGTTGAAAAATGTTTTGTTTTGTTTGTTAAAAAATGTTTTGTTTTGTTAAAAAATGTTTTATTGTTATTAAATGGTTTTTTTGTTAATAAATGCATTTTTTTTTGTTAAAAAATGTTTCGTCAAAAATTTCTTGTTAAAAAACTTTTTTGTTAAAAATATTTTTTGTTACAAAACCCCTTGCCCATTTTTAATGCCTCTAAGGCCTTCATTTAATCAGACAGATATACCCCCAGGGTGCATTTTTATGGCATAATAACTGCAAAAAATGTAGGAACCGGGATACCCTTAAAGGCATTTTCGACCTTTGAGAGCTCTCATTTGTTTACTTGACTTGATCCCTTTTACTATAATGTGCCTCAAGTATATAGTCCTAGACTCTCCTAAAATAAAAATGGTCTAGATTTTAAGTCAAATAATACAGAAAAAACGGAAAATGGTCCCGCGTGACCATGAAGTTGCTCTGGGAGTTAAATATTATTTTATTTTTACAATACAAATTTCATATTATTTCAGTCGATAATATATTTTAAAGTCTTAAAATTTTCAGTAAACATGAATATTATAATCTCGTTCCCACCAGTTAAAATCCCACACATTGGTATGTGCTTGAATTTTGCCGCTGCTTACCGTCTTTATAAGCATTTGTAGCTTCTTAGTTTCAAGTTTTTGAGCATAATCATTCAATAATGACGCAAGATCACAGTAAGCCCAAAACACGCTCGGTTTCTCCGATTTTTCGAAAATATTTAAAAAATCATAGTCGAGATTTTTTGATCTTCTTTCGGGAAAGTATTTTAAGTAACAAATAAGTTCAAATTTTTTTACCCTCTTTTGAGCAATAAAACATGTTGGAAAATTGGGGAAATAATAGGGATCATAATCCATCATCGTATTTAATCGTTCATAATTATCATAATAATTAATCGTCCACTGATAATCATTTTGCCCATACTGATAAGTATGATAATCATAATAGTGATTGTAGATCGGTAAATTGGATCTTAGTAAGAAAGACGCCACTTTAAAACAATTGGTTAAAATTATATTTGTCAATTTTAACTCACTTAATTCATACATCTTCTTCTCTGGATTTGTGAAGAAATCAGCGCATTCTTGGAAATTGTTAAATCTTCCCAGAACTTTGCCGAGTCAAATATAATTCATGGATAATTGCAAAAATGATCATATATATCCCGTATTCACACTTTTGTTAATATCCCGGCCCTACAANCATCGTATTTAATCGTCCATAATCATCATAAAGAGACTGATAATCATAGTTTTTATTATTGTTATCATTATAGTGCTTGTCCAAATAAAATAAGTCTCTATTGGCTTTTGTAAAAATAAACGCCACTTTAAAACAATTGGTTAAAATTAAATTTGTCAATTTTAACTCACTTAATTCATACATTTTCTTCTCTGGATTCGTGAAGAAATCAGCGCATTTTTGAAAATTGTTAAATCTTGCAAGAACTTTGCCGAGTCAAATATAATTCATGGATAATTGCAAAAATCGTCATATAATATTTTGATTAGGGCAGGAAAATTTCTTTACTTCTAACTAGACTGTCACCTATCGAATTCGACGAAAGTTAAGTCGAAAACTAGAAATTTTAAGTACTACTATCGTGTTCCTTAGATAATTTGGAGTTAAAAATTGGCTTATGGCACTTCGAAATTTTAACTTCTTGGGGCCTAAATAGGCCAAAATAAAAACTTGAGGAGCCAAAACCTCTTAAAAATCATAACCTGTGAACTTAAAATGGCTTGAAAATCGAAATTTGACGACAAAAATTATAGGCCATTCAGCATAGGCTATGCGTGTAAATAAAGTATACTGTATAAATTTTAAATTGATGAAAAAAATTTTTAGGCGTTTTTTTTCATTTTTTTAAATGGTCTAAAACGACTTCAAAAAAATATCAGGTTTTTGAAATTGTCGATCCGATCAGGTTTTTCAAATCTTCGATCCGATCAAGTTTTTGAAATCTTCGATCCGATCAAAGTTCGATCCGATCAGGTTTTCAAAATCTTCGATCCGATCAGGTTTTTGAAATTGTCGCCACAATGTCGCGACATTCGATCCGATCAAGTTCGATCCGATCAGGTTTTTCAAAAGTTATGCCGACCGAAGTGTTGCCCATTGGTCTCACTGTTGCCCATTGGTCGCTGTTGCCCATTGGTCTCACCCATTGTATTAGATAAAAAATTTAAAAATCCTAAAACATTTTGAAGTGTTCAAAATCATGTTATCTGCTTGAACGTTCTCACCTTTTCCGAACAAATAATAATCAGAAATAGTCGGGTTCTATTTATAACTTGATGCTGTGAACTTAAGGTCAACAAATAATTATCAAATCGTGATCATGGGACAAGCTCGGAAATTGGATAGGGAATTTTCTCTTCTTCCCTTCCCCGGAAAGGAAGGGAATTGAATCACCGGATGAGTATAACTGTTTCCCGTGATCCTAAATTTGGGAACGAACAAAAACTCAAAAAACAGGTTTTATTCACGCACAATGCGTGAGAGAAACGCCCGAGACCGTTTAAAAATGTCAAAATATTGATTTAAAGGCCCTACAACCTGCTTAAGGGGTTACCTGTCATGGGAAATGGCGTTTTCATGGTTTTTGAGGACAAATATCTGAAAAACTATACATTGTGAAACCTAACTGTTTAACCTAGTAGATTAATTGAACAAAAATTACACATCCCAAATCATAATTGAAGATCACTGATTGCTTGACCAATCAGGAACGAGCTTCAAAGTAGAGTCATATTTTGTAGCAAAAGCCTATTCCTCCGTGAGTTTTGGGGGTAGAAAAAATTATTTTCAGATTTTCTAGAAAGCCAAATAACGATTTTTTGAGCTGATTTTAAGAGGCCGGCGCAAAAGCCTATTTCTCTCTGCCTTTTATAGTCATAATTTTGAAACATATATAAATGAACAGCTCATGACATCGCGGAGGGCTACTATCAAAACTTAATTTTTATGTTTTTTTTACTTCGAAAACTTTACTTTACATTTTTCAAAATCAAGAAATTTAGTTAAAATGATTTTTTTCCAGAAGAAATATTTCAAATTCCAAAAAAGTACTTTCTTGGCAAAGTATAGGGATGAAAATACCACCAATTTAACTTGAAATTGTCCATATTTTCAGAAAAAATCATAAGAATAAATTGAAGAAATTTTTTTGTTTGAGTCTCAGTTCATGACGGGTACCCCCTTAAAGAAATGGAAAAGCTAACTTTCAAGAACATTATTAATTTGTTCAACATTCATGTCAGGAAATTGTAAATTTTTAAAAATGGAACTAAAAAATAATTTTGAACTTATGATCGACACGAATGAAGTTCTGGAAGTGAAAATAATGAAAAAATATCTTTGAACAGCACAACTATTGGCACCATCAATTTATTTGACGGAGAATTGACGACTGTTCAAAAAACAAATGGATACCTTTCTATGATTTGCATTTAGATCCGTGGCGTTTTTCAGATTCAGTGTCAATTTATATGCAACTAGAAATAAGAATATATTTTTCCATTGAGCCTTGGAGGCACAAAGCTTTTTTAAAGACTCAAGCTACCAAAAATGATAAAAAACATTATACATGTACAAATATATAATATGTACATATATCGAAAATGTTGCCTAGACTCCCTTTGTTATCAGGCGTCATAACTTTGAGACATTTTTCAATCACATCACACGATTGTCAAGAATCCTGTGGTTTCATTGGTAATCTGGTAATCTAATTTGGTTCTCCTGCTAAGATAATTTTTGGCTCAAAAATACAATTGAAAGTTCAAATAAGCCAGTTTTGAAGTAACTTTTTTCATCATGTTTTGCGAAACACATTTCCTATAGATATAATATCATATAATATTATTAATATGAACTATATTGAAAAAATTTATGAATGACAGATAAGGCAATTCTTCTTTTTTACCTTTATTTGATTGGACCCCAGCAAAAAGCTATAAGAATGAAAATTAATAACCAGTATTTTATTATATAATTATATATTTGTCAACGGTTCGCTTTAGCACCATCGGTAGAGTGGACACGATTCAGCCAAGTCAAAAAATACTAGACTTTAATTATTTGATCTTAAGGGGGTAACCGACGGGTTTTACTGATTTTCAAACGTTAGTCCTGAGCTAACCGCAATTCGTATTGAGTTCAAACTTCGGCTTCTAGGAGATATTTGTTTAAAAATTTTAAAAAAATGGTGTCAAAAGTTTTTTGTATGACCGGACTGGCCGGTATACCGGTCCAAAAGTGATTTTTTCCATTTTTTGGTACAACTTTATCTAGCTCCTGGATATCAAATTTTTTTTTCAGTATAAACTTTAATTTGTGAGCTTAACAGCCGTACAAAGCCTGATTTTTGAATTTCTTGTTATTTAGAAAAATTTCCAAAATAAATGGGTGTTTTTGCACATGTTCGCTGGTACAACTTTATTTAGTCGAACAATATCAGATTTTTTTTTAAAGAAAAGCACTTCTTTAAAAGTGTGCAAAGCGAAGAGGTACGAAAGAGTTTTTTTCCTCATTAGCTTTTTAGAGGCACTCAAAGTTTATTTACCCTCAAATTCGTCAAAATAGTTTTTGAAGAAAAATTCCAAAACTTTTTTTGAGTAAAAATCATAATTTTTGATACATTTTTGTCAGTAAGTTGCACAATAAAAATTAGTTGTAAAAATAGTTAGATCCAATGTCTAGATCACGAGAAAAAGTTAATTACCTAAAAAAAATAATAATACAATCATACTATTTTTATATCGAAATTCATCTTTTTTCGGTTTTTATAAGCAACCCGTTAACAAAATAAGAATGCAGCTAAAATCAGCTTTCTTTCACTTCTGAGTCTCGAGAAACAGCCTCCGTCGGTTACCCCAAATTTCTGGATCTAAGAAAATATTTGGAATTTTTTTGAAATTTTTTATTGCCATGTTCACGATCTATTCACAGTGATCTAATGCAACAAAAATGAGAGCAAAAAAAGTTATTACTTCAAAAGATACAGTGCGTTAAGGAAAATAAAACTTTGAAAATATAGAAAATTTTGAAAAATTTTTGACATCAAAAACTTTTTTTTTATATTTCTGGAAGCAAACCAGCCACGAAAATGACAATGCAACTAAAAATTAGCTTCCTATCACTTCTGAGTTCTCGAGATACAGCCTCCGTCGGTTACCCCCTTAAGAAATAAACTATAATTATTGATAAAGTGAATCCTAAACAAATTTAAAATAATCGTAAAACCCTTTAAATAATATCGCAAAATGTTATCCGTATTCAACTTTACAATAAGACGGATAAGTCGGATGGGGTAAGCACCATTTTACACATATTAGTTGTTCAAAAAAACCATTTTCGTAAAAAAATTCTAGAATAAATTAGGTAGTCATCGCCAAAATTTATGACTGAAATGATTTTTGAACAATTTCACGCTTCAGTGGTTTAAAATATTATTTACAGCGGGGTGCGGCGTATAGTTGTACGCGTATAGTTGGAACCTGAGATAAAACCTACGTAAGCCTCCGAATGTACGCGTATAGTCCGGATTACGCGTATAGTCCGGGTTTTGGGCGACGAACTTTCTAACTATACGCCGCACCCCGCTGTATCGGAACGGAAAAGGACCATTTTACAAATTTAGTTGTTCAAAAAACCGTTTACCAAAAATTGAGTTGCGAAGATAATTCTTGTATTAATTAGGAAGTTCTTAACAAAATAATATTGATGGAAAGGTATCATTTTACACATTTTAGTTGTTCAAAAACACTTTTTTTTGAAAAATATCACTTTAGAATGTAGTTCTAGGAATTTTTTAAAGTACACTGCAAGTTCATATGAGTTTATTAAACCTCCGCTACCATGTGTGATTTTAAAATCTGCTGGTACGAAAAGACAAAAAAATAACTCCCACGTGTCCAAAACATCGTTTCCCCGAAAAATGACTGTATAAGAAAATTTTAGGAACGAATTTATTCCTATTTAAAAGTAAAATAGTCTTAAGTAAAAGGAAAATTAACAAAAGTTGTAATTTTAACCGAGTTCGACTTATCTGATAAAAAATCTCCGGCACAAATCTGCAACTATTCACAAGCTTAAATAAATGCTCACGTAGGTTTCCACCATCAATATGAAATAATGCTTGGATTCTTTTGAAACTTCTTGGAGGTTAATAATATATGATAAAATGGAAAAAAAATTATGTTAACCAATTTTGGTCGTCATGTGATCAAAATATAGCGATTTTTGAATTTTCAGTATTTAATTATTTTAAAACAAATGCCGCATTTGTAGTTTTTGAGTCAACGCCACTATTGAATAAATTAACACAATTTTTGTAAAAAATTTGAAACTGGTGTCATATTACACTTTTTAAAAAAAATTTGTAGAGCTTTTTTCTAAAACTGAAAAAAAATANTGCGATTAAATGGTGTATGGCGACGCGTTGGCATAAATCGAGTCTACGAGTTAAGTACTACTATCGTGTTCTTTAGATAATTTGGAGTAAAAAATTGGCTTATGGCACTTCAAAATTTTAACTCCTTGGGGCCTAAATAGGCCGAAATATAAACTTGAAGAGCCAAAACCTCGTAAAAATCGAAGCCTGTTCACTTTAAATGGCTTGAAAATCGAAATTTGACGAAATTTGCTGACGATTCAGCATAGGACAGATAGGGTCCTAGAGATATAGCATGAAGATTTCCAGATGATTCTGACAAAGTTTAGGCTGCCGGCTTTGAATCAGAAATAAAAAAAAAACGGTGAATTTTGAGCATTTTTTAGGAGTAATTGGAGACCTGTCAGCCTAAAGTCGAAAATTGATGACAAAATTGCCAGGCGATTCAGCATAGAATAGATAGGTTCCTAGAAAAGTTGCATTAAAATTTTCAAATGATTCTTACATAGTTTAGGCTGTCGGCTTTGAGTCGGAAATAAAAAAAACAATGAATTTTGAGCATTTTTTGGGAGTAATCGGAGACCTGTCAGCATAAAGTCGAAAATTGATGACAAAATTGCCAGGCGATTCAGCATAGAATAGATAAGTTTCTAGAAAAGTTGCATAGTGATTTTCAGATTATTCTGACATAGTTTAGGCTGTCGGCTTTGTGTCGGAAATAAAAAAAGAGTTAATTTTGAGCATTTTTTGAGAGTAATCGAAAACCTGTCAGCATAAAGTCCAAAATTGATGACAAAATTCCCAGGCGAGATAGGTTCAAAGAGAAGTTGGCAATGGATGATTGTTAGATGATTCTGTAATAAGTTTAGGCCTGTTTCAGCTGTGAGACGGAAAAAAAACACGGTGAAATTTCGAGGCATTTTTTAGGAGTAATCGGAGACCTGTCAGCCTAAAGTCAAAAATTGATGACAAAATTGTCAGGCAATTCAGCATAGAATTTTTTTTGGTCATTTTAAGACGTAGGATTTTTTTTTTATGAAAAACTCTCGAAAAAAAATCTATTTTAAGGTCATTTTTTCGTGATTTTACAGGTAGTATGTGATCCAGTTTTAGCGAAGCCGTATGAAGTGCTAGAAGACTGATTTTTTGGCCACTGAAAATTAAGCGTTTTTCGGTTACCTGTTTTTTTGATTGATCGTCGGCGACCAATATTTGACTTCTAATGACCGGTCAAAGTTCAAGGTTAATCTCAAGTTCATCGAATAGACTTGTGAGTACCCCCAAAAGAATCGGAAGGGTGGACTTTTTATTGAACGTATTATGAACTATGGGTCAATAATGTACTGACAAGTCGCTAGAGAGCAAAAACAAGAGAGCAAAAAAGTTTATTGCTCATCTAGCAACCTTTCAGTAACATTATTGACCCATAGTTGCGAATACGTTCTTCAGAAAGTTGACCTTCAACATTATTCTTGAGGGTACTTGCAAGTTTAAACGATGAACTTGGGTTGCCGGGTGTTTTTTTTGGCCCCACACAATCCCGATGTTACATTTTGCTCTCTAGCGCCTTTCGTTACATTATTGAACATAGTTGCTAATCGTACATAGAAAGTCGACTCTTCCAGATTCTTTTGGGGTACTTAAATCGTTACGATACAACTTGAGCATTGAACTCGAACTTTGACGGTTATTAGAGGTCAAATATTGGATCGGCCGACTCATCCAAAAAACTGATAACCAAAAACGCTTAATTTATCATGGCCAAAAAATCAGCCTTCTAGCACGTTCATACGGCTTCGCGTAAGAACTAGATCACATACTACCTGTAAAATCACGAAAAATTGAGCTTAAAATCAATTTTTTTTGAAAATTTTCCATAAAAAAAAATCTTAGGTCTTAAAATGACCAGAAAAAATTCTCTACAAGATAGCTTGAACAAATTAAAACCGATTTTTTAATTTTGAAATTCCTTATTTCAAATCGTCATGGAATATATAGGGTCCTAGAGAAGTTTTATGGTGATTTTCAAATTATTTTGAGATAGTTTAGGCTGTCGGCTTTGAGACGTAAATAAAAAAACACGGTGAAATTTCGAGCATTTGTTAGGAGTAATCGGAAACCTGTCAGCCTGAAGTCGAAAATTGATGACATCATTGCAAGGCGATTCAACATAGGATAGATGGGGTACTGAAGAAGTTGCATGATGATTTTCAGATGATTCTGACATAATTAAGACTTCCGGCTTTGAGTCGGAAATAAAAAAAACACGGTGAAATTTGAGCATTTTTTAAGAGTAATCGGAGAGCTGTGAGCCTTAAGACTCCCTTTAAATAAAAGATTGGCTACCAAATTGCCACATTTCCGACACCACCTTAAAATTATTTTTTCGAATTCCTTGCGAAAAATCATCAGGAATGCTCTCCTCGGATTTTTGACCCCCCCTTCGCCTCGATTTTAGCCTCGATAGGTAACGGCCTAGTAGAGACTAATCAGATATGTTGTTATCATAGTATAAGTGTTCAAAGTCGAGCCTAAAAATCGGCTTTGGAGCCTGCAGCGAAGTTTTTAGTTTGGAGCCTTCAATGGTTAATGACACTATTTATATATCAAAAAAACGGGATTATCCGAAATACTGTTATAATCAGTCCTTATGATTCATCGGAATTGAACGGAGATCGTCCGGCTAGTCCGATATTCCGGGATTTTAAACTCCCGACCCGGAACCGAGACGGACCAGAATTTTTAAAAAATGAGAGTCGGGATCGGGACGGGACCGGGATTGAAAACTTATCCCCTTTCAAAACACTGGTGTGAACAACAATTGGATTTTTTTTTCAAATACGGCCATTAAAAAAAATCGTTTTGTATGGAATCCAGACTCTTGATATAAAACACAGAATATTACCTAAAGTATGTAAATTATGAAACGTTGTTCCATAAATTTGATTCTGGTGATAAATCTGCTGCATCTCTGTTAGGTCCCTAAAACCCTAAAATTAACTGACTTACCCATACTGAAAATTAACATGTAATGACAGCCTACTTAAGATCCGATAACTCCCTTGTTGTTAATGGAATGTATGCATAAAATACTTTTCTGAACACTACTAGAAAATTCTACGACATGATTGAACGTAATCAAAATATTTTCAAAGACGTAAATTATTGTTTTGGTTGTTTCGAGACATATTGATAAAGAACGCTCAGGGGACATTCACACCACGATAGATTCTCGGAGGGAAAACGTAAATCTTTGAAGAGGCAGGTTTTGGTTTTGGAACGCTCTGGGGACATCTACGCCATTTTTAAATTTTCGGAAGGCTCTGGGGACATCTACGCCATTTTCAAATTTTCGGAATGCTCTTGGGACATCTACGCCATTTTCAAATTACAGGAACGCTCTGGGGACATCTACGCCATTTTCAAATTTAAGGAACGCTCTGAGGACATCTACGCCACTGTTGCAGTTTGATTAAAGTTCAAGAGTAAATTTTGAATTCGATAACATTTTTTCAAATCGATGTTCTCGTCAAGTGCGAGAACCAATATAATCAAAAAAAAATCACAAAATGACAAGTTCAGAGTCAAATTTCACTTTAGAGTCAATAAATAATTAAAATTTTCCGTACAATTTCTGGCATCATGTGAGCAGTCAGGATTTTAATTTTTGCTCATTTGCCCTAGGATATAAAATTCGGATTTCAAAAAATGATCAATTTCAAAAAAAATTCTATGACAGGGCAATTTGACTCCAAAGATCTCGCAAATGGTCATTAACTGTCAGTGTAACTTTATGGTCACGCGTTACCATGTGCCCTTTAATCACAATTTAGGGCCCTTAATCATTTATGAATGAAGCATTTACAAAGTGATACATCAATTATTTTCATAATTGACGTTTGTGGGTTTTTTTGAAATTTGGTTTCAGCAAAAATAAGTGAGGAGGTTCTTTAGAAGTTTTTAAGGCTTCTTTTTTATTACACCAAACTCCAAAAACAATCACGTGACCTTCAAATTAAGAAATAAGTTTTTAGTCGAAGTGTGACACAAATAGTACTCAAATTACGGCGAAAAAATTTAAGGGCAAATAAAGACATAATCTAAGATTTTTGAACATAACGGCATTTTTCAAAAACGTAAATCAATCAACTCTTTATAAAATTGGATAAAAACATCTCAAATAATTAAATTAATATTTTTCGAACCCGAGTGAGAAGTTTTATAATCTATTTGAATGCAAAAAGTCCGTGATTCTCTTTGACCAATTTGGCTCGGTGCCTTCAATTGTTTCAAATGTTAACAAAATTCATAATTTTTGCCCCAAATTTTCGAAGTTAGTTGAAAAAAATGGGTAAAAGTTATCACAGGGGGGGCAATATCGCCGAATTTGCCGAAATCGCCAAAAAAACCTACAAAATTTTACGATATTTTGGATATCACGAATGACGTCATTTTCAAGATTAAATTTCCCAAATTTACTCTTTTTAACTATTATTTGATTGCGTTTGGTAGAGGACTTTATTCTACGCATTTTGATGATTCACTTCATTCGAACCTATTGTGAAACTCTTTATAAAATTAAAAACAAATGTTTGACATATGACGTCATTTCAAACGCTTACGCGTTTTCCATTTTACGAACAAAAAAGTTATATCTGTTCTTTTTGGCAAAAAAATTTCGGCGATATTGAGCCCACCTGTAATTAACATTATCATTAATCGACCTTCGGCTGATTGAGGGAAATTTCTATATAAAAATTACCATTACATATATACCATTACTAATTATTTGTTATAAAGGTGAATCTTTATTACTTGCATATATATTTCGACATAAGTTGTGTCATCATCAATACAGTTACTAAAATGGTTGTGCAGAATTTTGAAAAAACACATGAAAAAATCCTTCTAGAAGAAAAATGCGGATACAGGATAGATTCAATATAATCCTTATTTAATGTTTTTCAAAGTGGGCACCTAACTACGTTGTACAAGGGCCCACTGCTTTATGGTTGACCTGTTCATTTAATTTAGGACAAAACAGTTTAATTGCTACTGCTTCCATACGTTTCCTTTGGTTTGTATTAGTGAGATTAGAAAAAAGTATAGTAAATCTTTTTTGTAAGAAATTAATGCGATCATGGAAAGTAGGTGACTCTCTTAAAGCGGTTTTATATACCATTACATGTATAAAGTATCGATAATTTTGTTCTATAAAAATTTTCATTTTTATAATTAATTTTTTTTATTATCGAAAAGCTTTTTCGGGACATTTTTCAATTTAGTTCCTTATATTTTGTTATAATAAGAATTTTGTTATAAAATCGCCTAAATGTTTTCCCCGCACCGCCCTATTTGAGGCGCGCCTGTTATTGACTGGCTAACGTTGAAGGATATGTGTGGAACCGCAAAAGTGACGAACGACGGAGAGGCCTAATATGCGGGTTAACATAAACCCAGCGGGAACAGCAGATCGATATTTCGATAAGATCTTGTTCCTTGAACCCTGCATACATGACTTCGAGTAACCTAAAGTGTGAACAAATAAGATAAAAAATATTCCCATAGTCAAAAATTGCTTTTTATGCTACAAATTTACATGTACTTGCAATAGCTCTTACGTAAGTAGAACTAAAAAGAACTTAAAGTTCCCGCGGAACAACATAGAACCTTCTCGTATGCTAAAAAACCTATTATCACATAAATAGATGACTCGTATATATGTTTAAAAATTCGAGAATTTGAAGATCTTCACTGTACTCCTCAATCTACTATAAGTTATATAGTCTATAACTTTCAAGGAAAAACTACGAGATAAATTTTTTATGGACCATTTCGAAATACTCAGAAAAACTTCCGCAGTTATTCGGACCTCCAAAAAGCAGAGGCATTCTATTCAGAATATTTAAACCATGTTTAACGAACAGAAAAAACACGGAAGTTTTTCACTATTTTGATTAGGGCCAAACAAATTAATTTTCCCTAGCCTATACTATTTCTGCACAAATTTGTAAACTCTAGACTCTGTATCTTTACAGTTATCGGAACTTTTGATTTGTAAAAGCTGTAGCCTGAAGATGCGTGAGCGAAACGTTGCAGAAAGTAAATATTATATAGTCACAAATTATTTATTCATTTCAAATAAATTATATTGAAAAGCCACGCTTTCATAATGTGTAAATAAAGGCTGCTTGATTTCTTTACCAGTGATACTTTCATCGTCAAGGTGAAAGTCGTCTCAAACGATTGAGGCTTTGGCTTCTTCTGACTTATTCTTTTCTTCATTCATTTCACGCTTAACTTTTTCGATATCAATCTGACAACTTTGTGAAAGAGATTTTAATGTAAAATGTTCTGTATTTTTAGGCGTTGCGATGAATTTCAACACCTTGTCGTCTTTGGAGAAATAAATTTACGATCTTCGTCATCAAGAAATTCAGCTGAAGTCGTCAAAATTTCGTCGGATAAAGGTCATTTTTCTTCTGTTTTTGGTCGGTTTTCTTATCCGAGAGTTAGTCCAAAAACGTAAATTTCTTCAATTGTGAGTTTTTAATATTTGTAGTAATTTTCGCATTTTTTAATCACCATTTTTTATAGATTTTCCACTAAAGTTTTTCTTAGATTGTTGGATGGATTATTCTAGAATTCCTGGATTTGTTTTTGTTGGATTGGATCTTTAAATTGGTCAATTTCTGGATTACTATAGAATTCAAGTGGATTCTCTATAGTTCTGGATTTTTCTAGAATTCGAGCGGATTTCTCTAGATTTTCGGCGGGGTTCTTTTTCTGGATCACACCCAATTATGTGTAATAAAGGCTGCTTGATTGTTACACAGTATAAAACGTGTAAATGTATTTTAGCCGATAAAGTGGCTATTTATTTATTTGGGTGATTTTATACAGAACACCAAAAACGTCTGAGAAATAAATCTCCGATAAAGTGAGACTTTAAAATTAAGTCATGGGTGAGTAGCGCGGCCACTAAAAGGCACGCTTTTTAAACTTTCGGATTAAAGTTTTAGGGATAATCAATACAATAATTTGTTCATTTGTTCGCCGATATCAATGGAAATTTTAATCAATCTCCGTTTCGTGGAAGTTTCAAGGAATTATGAAATCAATTTTCTTATACAATTATGTAAGGGTTGATATATTGATTGAGGCTGATGCAATGTCATTTTCAACTCTCCGCTTTCTTATAAATTATTACAACACAACTGATAGTTGGAATTAAAGTGCCAGGTACTTTCTACGAATGAGAGATTTTCGACAGGAATTTTTTTTTTTAAATCTTCAAATTTGCTCTTTTAAAAGTTGTCCTAAGTGTTTTGTAGGAAAAAATTACAGAGCACGCGTTTTTACCAAATTTTTCATGTGAGAAATATTTTGATAAATGTTTTTCTTCGATTATTGTGATATTCGGCTCAAGCATCCTCAAATAAGCTTTATAAAATAATCATTTAAGTTTTTTTATTTGGTGAAACTATAAGTTATATAACCGCTGGTTGATTTAATAGAATTTTCGCCTATGTTTCACTTCCGAAGTAATTATTTTGAAACTAGACAATAAATAAATATTTTAGATTAGCCAATTTTTAGGAAAGTGTTTGGTTCATGCATTTAACTTAACATGAAAATTAATTTTCATTTTTTTTGAAGTGGAATTTCTAAATCTCTAACTGATATTTTCCATGATAAAAAATAATTACATCTACCTAGAAATATTAATAAAAACGTGATTATCTGCTTTCATTGAAAAATGACCGAATGAAAGTTTTACTTTGTTGTGCCTTCTGTAAACAACGTCCAAAGTTGAGACAAAGAATCTGCTCTGGTGCTTTTGCAGAACTATTTGTATATAGTATATTTGTATATATATGCTCACAAGAGTTAAAAATTTATGTCATAAATGAAATTTTTGTGCGCGTTTAAGTGTTAAACTAACATAATTTTAAATGTTTTAATCCACCGATCAGACACTGCATTTTATCAAAAAAATCCAATCTTCCGAATAATTATTTATCTACCGGAGTAAATTCGAAGATTATTTATGTAAAAACCGTTTTATAATAATACAGATCGAGATTTTTGCGTTGTAAATTAATCAATTGCCAATAAATTAATTTCAAGGTTCAAGCCTTGACCTCAAGGGGTATTTTTTTTGTTAAATAGATGCATTTTGAGGGCGTGTAACAAATCACTTATTCGATTTCTAAAATAGTTTTACAAAGTCACAAATGTGTCAATTTTTTAACCGTCAAAGAGCACGAAAAATTCCCATTAAGTGACCATAATCAATAAATTTGGAATAAAATATAGTTTGAAACCAGAGTAACTAATTCAACGACAAATGTAAATTAAATCTAATACTGACTTTTGACACATTTTTGTTCTAATTATTTGATGATTCTTAATTTCGTTAATAAAGCACGCGTCTTGTTTTTCGTACAGGTAGTTATTATAAAGTCTGACTACACGTGCGCGTTTTCTATTCGATTAAGATTACAATTAGTTTTACAATTTTAACTCTTGTGAATAATTTGTATCAACTTATACTTTAAAAATGTATATGGATTACCGGACGATGCGAAATCTGAGCATTTGATTGGTTGATCCTTTCTCAACCTGACCAATGAAATCGGCCTATTCCGCAATCAAGAGTTTTGATTGGGGGCTAATATCATGCGTTGTTTGTATCATTCAAATATTTAGGATTTGTACTCTGAGGTCCGGTAATCCATATAACTATGAGGTCGGCCGCAATTATTTCGCAAAATTTACGAAAATTTATAGTTCTTTCTTCTGATTAGCTGAAATCAAAGTTATAGTTTGGGCCATTTCCTAATCAGCAAACCAGCGGCAGTTTCATGCCGAATGGCTTTAGCAAGCTGCAATCGACTCCGCATAAATGGTTTCCCAGATTAGTATTGTATAAGCATAAAAATTAGATATGGAAACGTTGGTTTTTAATAAAATAATACTATAAGTATAATACTATATGTACATGTAGTATTATTAATAAATGCAGTCTGAGCTCGGTCTTTTAAATACACACTACTACTTAGTATGCAGCTACGAGTTAATATTGATGCCTTTGTTTTTTGTAAATATATTTCTCTCGTAAAGAAAATCGATTGATAATTTATTCATCAATTTATTCATAATTCCTGATTTACAATCGTATGTTACACACGGTATGTTACATAGGCTATGTAACATACCGATTGAACTTCGAAATTTCATTAATTCTAAACATTAGGTTTTAATCATGCATGAAATTCGTCAATTATCTGCTCAAAAGCTGGCTATGAATTTTATTAAGTTGTTAAGAAATGCACAAAGCTTTCAATAAAAAAAGGGTGATAAAATGCTTTTATTGGGAACATTACTATTTTTATAAATAATTGTTATTTTTTCAACAAAATTTTGGATGTATTTAATAATAACTTTTGATTACGAATACATTAATCTAATCGGACCAAACAAGGACGTAGCTCATATCCTTGTGCGTCGATTCCCGATAAAAATATATTTTTTAAAGACAACTGTGTGCAAGATCACGTGATATTCTGTACCTTGCTATTCAAGCTTTATTCTCTAGAACTTAAAATTGAAATTCTTGAATTTGAAATTTCAGATGAAAAAATATAACCTTACAACTTCCTTGTGCAAAAGAGAGGGAAATTCCAACTGCCATGGTCCAAAGTTGAGCCGATATATCGGCTCTGCTGCCTTATAGCTAGGGTCATACCCAGGAGGTAAAATCGACTTTTAAACCAGCAATTATATTGGGATATGAAAATGAGTGACTAATACAGAATTTTGAGGGAATTTAAAAACAATTTTTGCCCGTTCAAAATGGCCTTTCTTATTTCAAATTGCGGTATAAGTACGCCTAGGCCCGCCCCCATTCTTCCCCAACGTAAAACTTGCCCATAAGAAAAGCCCGTAAAATTTGACGTAGGTTACGATAAGGAAATTTAATATAATTGGCATTAATATATAAGTTATAGCCTATTAGTTTAACTTAGCACTGCCTCAGCGGAACTTTTTTTCATACACTCGTTTTATACACTTGTATGCTCAATGAGCATTGCTCATAATGGTTAAGCTGTTTTTTGTTAATAATTAAATAACTTTTGAAATTTTTGACAAAGTTCAACAAATTTTGAACGGCTTGTGAAAAATCGACTAACTTTCATAACTATTTCGTCCGATTTTTTAGTTTAATCGCTCAAAAAACTCCAAATAGTATTATTTACATTATTGAAAACATCATTTTTATGCATAACGTTTGCAAAAAAACTAAATGGACGTTTAATAACTGTTTTGAATACTAACTGGCGCAGAACTGCCAGGGAGATCAGATAATAAAAAATAAAATTATTAGATACTGAAAAAAAGAGCAAAAAATAAATCCAAATAAAGACATTTAGAAAAGTCACTTTCGGCGATATTGGCAGTTTTGGCGATATGGGAACAGAAATAAATTTTTTTGATCAAAAATGAAAAACGCGTAGACATTCGGAATGGCGTCTTAATTTGAAGGTTTTCAATTTTATAAAGAGTTTTACAATAAGTTCAATTGAAGTAAAATACCAAAATGTGCTGAATAACGTAACTCAATTAATCAAAAATTGAAAAAAAAAGATCTGAAAATTTAATCTTGCAATATGACGTCATTGATGACGTACTCAAACTTATTTGTTATAAAAACCTCAAACGCCCACGTTATTTCGCCGATATTGGCACTGGCAAAATTAAGCTAAAAATTTTGAAACTGCGATATTGGGCCGGTGATATCGCCCCCGTGTAATATACTTTTAACTCTCAGAAGAGTATGAATTCTTTTTTAGCTCGAATTTGTATTTATTTCAAAATTTAAAACTGCACGTGTTGATAATGTTTACAGTTTTAAGTTAAAACCCTCATGTAATATACCAAGCCGCGAACTTTTAACTCCCCGACAGGTGAATTATCTTGGCTGCAAAATTTGATGAAAATTTAATACATCAAATTTAGACATCAATTTGAAATCTGGTCTGCATAATGCACAATTTTCGGAACACTAGCAATATATCATATAAAATTGTTAAGACAACAAGGTGTTAGATTCTAACATCATGGTGCACATGTTCAACTCTTGGCGAATATTGGGTTAGTTTTCTCAATCACCTAAAAATTATGCGCTACTGTACTGGTAATAAAAATCATATTAAAATCCATAATTTATATGTAATTTTGTATGTAGTTTTTTGGCATCCTTAAATGATCATCTGTACGTGTGTTCAATAAAGTGGGAACGACAAAAATCGACCAGCTGAGAATTTGTTTTTGGAGTACTTTTAGTTTCTGTGCTGAAATTGGAGTACCAATCAAACAAAACCCCTGAAATGGACCCAGAAAAAAAAATGTAAAACAATTATGTCCCGTTTAACGGGACCCGTTGTCCAAAAATCAACATTTTTCGAAAATATTGAAAAAAATGCTTGCCTATCATTGAAATGTTTCTTGAATGAGTATTAATTTTTGACAGGGTTGTAAGTCTCAACTAATTTAAATAAAATTTCAAAATTATTTATTTTTGATTGTCTACAATAAACTATATCCGGCATTTTTTAACAAATTTATATAAAAAAAAAGAAATCCTCTTTTATCGGCCTTCGGCCGATTTTGTGCCCATTTTTCAATAAATTTTAATAAAAAACATAAAATCCTCTTTTATCGGCCTTTGGCCGATTTTGGGCTCATTTTTCAACAAATTTGAACAAAAAACATAAAATCCCCTTTTAATGGCCTCCGGCCGATTTTTGGCTCATTTTTTAACAAATTTGAAAATGAAACACAAAATCTCCTTTTATCGGCCTTCGGCCGATTTCGGGCTCATTTTTTAACAAATTTAAATATAAAACACAAAACCCCCTATTATCGGCCTTCGGCCGATTTTGGGCTCATTTTTCAACAAATTTGAACAAAAAATATAAAATCCCCTTTTATCGGCCTCCGGCCGATTTTTGGCTAATTTTTTAACAAATTTGAATATGAAACACAAAATCCCTTTTTATCGGCCTTCGGCCGATTTTGGACTCATTTTTTAAAAAATTGAATAAAAAACACAAAATCCCCTTTTATCGGCCTCCGGCCGATTTTTGGCTCATTTTTTAACAAATTTGAATATGAAACACAAATCCCCTTTTATCGGACTACGGCCGATTTCGGGCTCATTTCTCTACAAATCTGAAGAGAAAATACTAACTCCTCTTTTATCGGCCTTCGGCCGATTTTGGACTCATTTTTTATTAAATTTGAATAAAAAACACAAAATCCTCTTTTATCAGCTTTCGGCCGATTTGGGGCTCATTTTCAACAAATTTAAATGAAAAATACAAAGGCCCCTTTTATCGGCCTTCGGCCGATTTAAGCTTATTTTTAAAAATTTCAAGCGTCACTCTGAATTCGAAATTTTCTAATTCATAGGACTTTTTTATCGGGTGCTCATTTTTTGCTCGGGAGGCTTTAATATCATGCAAGTTTTGTATTTATTTTCATCAAAAACTAAAAAAAAACTTGTTTTTATTCGTTTCAGATTCTCGAATTTTTTCTAAGTATATTGAAAATTTAGTAGCAAAAATTTTTTTATTGCGAGCGTTTAAGGTTATTTAAAAAAATGAAAAAAATTTCCAAAATGTTTTTTCATTTTTTTAAAATTGGCTGAAACGCCCCCTAAATTTTTCTTCTGATTATTCTTTTCGCTACCAAATTTTAGAAATAACTTAAAGAAAAACGAATCCCAATTTTCAAAAAAAAATATTTTCGCGCGCGGCACCTGAATTTGGCTTGATTGCCATCCACCGTGGTTGATATCTATGGAATATAACTTTTCTTTGGGCGTCTTTGGACGAGTTCAGGACTCAAAAAACCGTCTTTTTTGGTAAAAATGCAATTTTTAAGAATTAAATATCATTTTTTTTCGAGAAATATTGATTTTTGAGAAAAAAAATCTCACCACAAAACGCGCAATAAAATTTGGCACAAACTGGTTAATCTGAAAAGTTCATGACCCAAACTCGAATGGTGGAAACGCTAGATATTATATCCCTTTATAACGCTTATCGTAAATATCCCGGTCCTACTACTTAAAAACACACTACGTTTGCTAATCAGGGCCGAGATATTTACAATAGTGTGATAAAGGGATATAAGTTTTCTTTGTCAAGATAAATTAATTTTGTTTTTCCTAGCTTAGTGTACAACAATTTTTAAAAAATAACACAGTCAAATATTTGTTATCCTTTTCCACAAAAAAATTAGAGATGAAAAATCTGAATGAATTCCTCAAAAATTAATTTTCTCGATATATCTTTTTTCCAACCTTAGTGGATATTGAAAATGCGGGCTATCGTTATAGGCTATAACTTATAGCGCATGTTCGAATCCGACTAATGTTGTCTTAGTGACTGTCTTGGGTATGATAATAAGCAAGAGTCCTTCATATTGGGAGCGCCAAAGTCGATTGGTGCGTAATCACTAAGGCTATCACTAGCACAATCACTTAGACAGCATTAGTAAGATTCGAACACGCGCTATAGAGATAACCCTCATTTTCAAGATCCACTTAGGTTGGAAAAAGGATATCAAGAAATTATTCAAAATCAAATACCCTTACCCGTACGTTGTACCCTTATCCGAACGATTTTTGGCCGAGCTGAGCCGTACTTTTTAGAATTTCCGCCTGATTGGCTGTAAATCGACAAAAAAGTGCGCGAAATCGACAATTTTGAATATGAAAGTGAGAATTAGAAAATTTAAATGCCACCAAAAATTCCTTGGGTACGGTTTGCTGGAAACGATATAAGCAACTATGGTCTGATTTCGAACAGAAACGGTGCTAGAGATCAAAACATAATTTTGATGAAAAACTTTATTTTTCTTCTACATGTAGAATCCGCTGTGTTTGAAATCAGACCATAGTTGCTAATATCGTTTCCAGCAAACCGTAACCAAGGAATCTTTTGATGACATTTAAATTTTCTAATTCTCACTTTCATATTCAAAATTGTCGATTTCGCGCAGGCCGAAATTCAAAAAAATACAACCGATTCGATGTTCACTACCACTTGAGCTTGTTACATCCCGAAAATGACGTTTCTTGCATTTCCTCAGAAAAAGCCTTTTTATCAAAACGTCGAAAAAACA
>SCLH01000227.1:372694-396298 GCA_004367855.1 Oikopleura vanhoeffeni
GTCAGATATATTTTAAATTTTTAAGAATTGGTTCATTTGATTAAAAAAATTAAATTTTTCTGTTTTCTAATAACATATAGAACAGTCATCAACATAACGTAACAACCCTTTTATTTTTTACTTTCAATCCACGACGGAAATATTTTAGCTTCATAAATGTTTAAAAAATATATTAGCTAAAATTGGGCTAATTTTTCTCCCATATTTGGCTCACTGCCTATGCGTCGAATTTTATCACTACTTCACAAATAGAGATCCAGTAATTTCATTGGTCACTTCTCGAGAATCCCAGTGATTTTCGGTTTCACTTTCTATTCTGTGTGACGTAGTGATAAATTTCGACGCATAGGCAGGATTTTCGATATGCTCATAAAAAACAATTTTTTTTATTTGATTTATGATTTTTATCCAAAATTTTTGGGATTAATCTTAGTGATTACAATGTGTAAAAAAAATATTTTTCGCAGTGTTTCAATTTATCAGAAAAATGTGTAAAATCGATAATATGACCATATATAAGGGGAAATGTAAATCACTAGGGCAACCTCCTTAACTCCCACAGTCTTTTTACGGTCACGGCGTGACCGGACCCGTTTAATCGCATTTAGGACCCTTAATCATTCATTATGAATATTTACAAAGTGATAACGATCGACCTATTTAAATAATTGACGTTGGTTTCTTTTTTAAAATTTTACTGTATTACAGTTACTTATTTTTTGCAAAAAAAATTTAAACCACAAAAAAGACTTGGAGCAGGATCAAAAAAATCCTAGAGACTTTTTTCCAATTACACCATGGCCTGAAAATGATCACGTGTGACCGTATATTCAAGGATTAAGGTTGGCCAAAATAGTACAGCTTTTTTTTTATTTCTATAAGGGGGTAGTGTCGTAATCTGGTACCTTTCAATCACGCTTCAGAAACAATCTAGGCAGTTGTAAAAATTCTGAGGGAAACTTTTGTAGATCTAGCCTTCGGTTTAAGGATTACACATCTCAAAGTCAATCTTGTTACATCACCACCAGGTGGTGAGTCTATTCTAGAGCACTAAACGGTTTTTTTAAATCTTATTCTTTTAGACCCCATCATACACGTCGCCAAAAATCTACACAAAGTAGCGAATAAATGAGAGCAAAAAAAGTGACGAGAAGGAATTTCGATTTGACTTTCTTTTTTCCTAGAATCTCCCTGAAGCGCCGATTTTGCCAGTTTTTCGACGTCAAACTCTATCTCTATTTAGACGAATGTTTTTAGAATGAGCCATTGTTTTCGACTAGGTAGATAAATATAATGCGGTAAGAAGTGAGACGAAGGAATTTTGAATAAAATTTTAGAATTCTAGAAAATTGAAATGAAAAGTGAACCGGAAAAAATGAAAAGTTCGAAAAAAAAGTTCGTCTGATCGAAACAAAAGTACCACCAAATGAAGCTGAGATTTCACTGAACAAAAGTTGGCTTACTGCTAATCAAAATTTCAACCAATCAGCGTTCACAATTTGATATTAGGTTTAACATTTTGGCTAAAAAATAATTGAATTTCTAGAATTCGATTAAGACATTTCCGATAATTTTAATGTCATTCATCGTTTTTCGGTGGTCATATTCCCAATAAAAAATGTTCATATCATGGTGGAATACAGGTTTTATGCGGGTTAAACCAAAAAAATATTCGAATTTTGAAAATTCTAGATTTTGTTCTAGATTGTTTTTGAAAAAAATGATTGCCACCACGAGATTCCTTGGGTCAACTTTTAGTCCATAACCGATAATTAATTTATCATAAATTAATTCTATAAGGGGCTCAAAAAAATTACGACCCTACCCCTTAAATCAATTTTTGGAAAAAATGAAGTGGTTCTTTAGAAGTTTTTTAAAGACTTTTTCTTTATTACACCAAAGACCAAAAACAATCACGTGACCTTTAAATCACGAAATAAGGTTTTGGGTCAAGTACATAAATAGTAGTCAGATTTAGCCAAAAAATTTTGTTGGGTAATAAACACCTAATTTAAGAGTTTTGAAAATAATGGTTTCTTCCAAATAGGTCACGTGATCTTATTTTTCAAGAAATAAGGATAAATATATGACATATTTTAGACCTTATTTTGAATTATTTTGTCAACGTGAATTCATTCGGACCTGTACCGTTGAAAAACGTCTTGAAAACGTTTGAAGTTGACCTTGGAATTTTTGGCGTGATTGGAGTACTTTTTTAAAAATACCGTATATGTTAACCGTATGATCAAATTACCCGTTAACTTCAAAGTTCATCGTAGAGACTCATAAGTACCCTCAAAAAAATCGGAAGAATCGACTTTCTTGATGAAAATATTAGCAACTATGGTGTCAATTGTACTGAAAGGTCGCCAGAGAGCAACAATCTTCTTGTGAAACTCAGAAATTTGACTATTTTTTTGCTCTCTAGTACCGTAAGTACATATTTCACCCATAGACTATGGGCCATAGTTGCTAAATATTTTATGAAAAAATCGACCTCTCCGATTCTTTTGAGGGTACTTACAAGCTTCTACGATGAACTTGAAATTTTCTTTTAATTTTTAAGGAGCTAATTTTGTAAAAATTTTTGATCAAAAACATGCAATTTTTTAAGAAATTTAATCAAATCATGCAATTTTTTTGCAGTTTCAGCACTCAAATTGTGTGCGGTTTAATACTGCAAATTTTAAAATGTCAAATTTAGCCTCAATGCATATGAATTAATGCCCATAATTGTGTGAATCGTGCTAAAAAAGAGAATTTTATATTTTCTATCACCATTTGATGCCTGAATTACTTTTTTCACATTTTTGTTTTGATACGATGTAAGGAAAATTATCAGAATTACCATATGATCAAGTGAAAAATATATGTTGATAATGAAACGAAGGTTTATACGCTTTGATTTAAACACCACGGTCACGCGTGACCGTGGAAAAGACTGTGAGAGTCCAGAAGTTGTTCCGGATTGTAGGAGTTAATTATCTTTCTGTCTCGTTTTTACTGATCAGGCGTTCTAAACTTGGCCCATTAAAAAAAATAATACAGTATCTATGCATAATTTAAATAAATGTTGCGATTAAAAGATTGTAGGTTACTGGTTTTGAACTGCGAATTTAGGATGTTTCAAATAGTTGTTGTTTCCCTATAAATATTTTGGCCACTCCTGGAACTATTCCCGACATCACCCCGCAAAAATTCTTCTCCTATTTTCCTTAAAACCTCTCCGAAATCAATTTTTAAAATAAGAAGATTTTAGAACTCCTTGGCCGAACGGAGCCCTGGGGGTTAAGATATTTAGAACGTGTTTTTATGATTAAATTTCGTTTCATTTACTAGTTCGCCATTATGTGTAATATATTTAAAGGGGTAGAGTAAAAAACCGGAGCTAGTATCCTTTAAGGAGGAGACACACCTACTATCTGCTATGGAACCAAATGCAAATTCCACAACAAATTATCAAATAATATATTAAAATCTGATGATTTCATAAGAGGGTAGGCGGACAGGGTTATAAGGGGTGGTTTTTGTCCTCGCGGTAAAATGGCGATTGTATACGATTTGTGGTGGTGCAAATCTAGGCTCACTCTATGCAAAAATCTAGAGACTTATCGGCGGTCTAATTGTAAGAATAATGATCGTAGTGGCGTAGAACTACTGGGGCATCGCAAACGAAATAGAGAGGGAGCTGTGCTGTCCCCCTACCTATCTCCTAAAAAACGGGTGAGCGAGAGGCGAAAAAAGGGGCCCCGCAAACAGCCTCGTCGGTGTGGTAGGGCCAAATTCGCTAGGCCAAATAACGCTAAAACGCGGCCGTGTATGTAAGTGTGTAATATAGTGTGTGCAGTGGCCGTGTTGTGTTGTGGGTGGCCTGGCCCAGGGGTGGGTCTGCTACCCCCTTAAAGCATCGCGCCGAAGACCCCACTCTCCTCTCGCGCGCCACTTACTCTGCTAACTAAGAGTAGCCCGAGAGACTAGCAAGGAGAACGGGGCCCCGCACACACCAGCAGAAAGGAAAAATAGCTGCGAGTATATTATCTCGCGCCCGACTCTTTGAGAGAAAAAAAAATTTAGAGAAAAAAAAACGGGGCATCCCAGAGCCCAAAGCCCCCCCACCCCCGAGAGCGAGACACACACATTCAGGGGCATTATACACAATCACACACACACCACCCGATATATCTATCCAGATACAAAAAAAATATAATTTTTTCCCCTTTGAAATTCAACCCGTGTGAAATAGGGCCGTTTTTCTGTACGCCCCGCTGGAAACCGGTCCCGTCAGGGGGCGAGAATCGCAAACCCCCCCTCGCCGTTGCGCTTGAAAAAAAACACCGCCCGGAATCGGTAGAGAGTAAAAAAATCGAGATAATTTCGAAGATACTAAGAAAATTCCTGATCCCCGAAAATTCAATGATCACTCTGGTTGATGGTTGATAGAATTCGAAATAGTTCGGAGAGAAATAACGCCGATTCATGGAAACACTTTGCCGCCCAAGCGGAACAACTCTGCCGTGCTGGGGATGATCATACGCTCAGGTATGTTTGCGATTTCATCTCCTGCGAGTTAACCTTTTTCACCCTCAAAATATATATAAAAGTGGTAGTAAATCTAAATTTGATCGATTCAAAAGACGATCGGGTTTCGCTCTCTCTCAACGGCTCCTCAATTTTTTTTATTCTCTCTTCAAAGCGCCGTTTTTATTTACTTCTTGTGGCTATGAACTTGGATAGGCGTTGTAAATAAGGATAGATCTCCCTAAAACCATAGCCAGCAATACGGGGGCCATTCTGGCCAAAACACTACGAAATTATTATTATACAAATAGTAGCCATGTTAATAGTAACAATTAATCAGTAATTTTATATAATTATGAATCACAAAAGTAGACGCAAATTGCATTTCACTACTATTGTGTAGATCCATCTTTTTTCTGCAGCTACCCTCTTATTTGTCTTTTGTTCTGGTGGACTAACCCACCTTTTTTATTTTGAATTGAATGGTAATTTTTTGTACATGAAGCCGAAAATGGCAATATAGTAAAATGTCATAAAAACTGTAGTTGCCTTTTTTTATAAAATATTTTTATCGAAATATTTCGAATAATATATTTAATTCGGCCCAGGGCCGATATAAAAATAGTTTCCTTGTAAAATTACCCCATTTCAGCATTTTTCGAAAACATTTGATACGACAATAATATTATGAAATTCGATTCATGAGAATTACTCTTCGTACAATTACATGCCTATATGAAAAAATTCGATAATTTCTTCAGAGTTATTTTACTATTTTCCCATTTATCCGCTATTATTTAGTCATTTGAAAACGGTAGTAATTGTTTCGCTCAGTTTTCCCCCCTGCAATAAAAAATAGACAGCTATGAGTTAATTTAATCTGCACCCGCTGGTGAGACGAGCTGCGGCCAATGGGGTGGCCGCATTTCATAATCCTAAATTCTATTTCTCAAAAACAAAATCGGAATTTAACTAGTGTGCACCCGGGCAGATTGATTTTGGTTCGTGGAATGTGCGCCCCTAAGCGTGAAGGTTAGAATAAACTTGTAAAAAAATTCGAGTTAATTAATATTAGGCGGTGCTAAGAAGTTTTTTTATAACTTTAAATCAGAACATTTGACATANTAAATGATGTATGATAAATTTTCTTCTTTAGCACCAGATTATCATTATTGTTTTAGTCTACACTCAGACAATTATTTTTCATTTTAATTGTCCGCACAAGTCTTTTGAAAATAAAGCATTAAATTATCGGAAAAAAAAATTTCTATCGAAAGATACTATCACTTCTGTAAAGAAATTTATCATTTCAAAAGCTGACGAAATGTAAATCAAAAAACGATTTTTTTAGAAAAACACCCCAGTTTTTCTAGGATACTATGAACACACATACTGTACTACTATTTTCATTAATTTGTGACGTGTTACTTATGTAACGATTTGAATATCCTTCGCTCATTGGTTCTTATAAGGGGTGTATTTTCCCACGCCTACACCTGCAGATAACATTTTAGTCAGAACGGTATTTCCGAAGTTAAGATTTTTTTCAAATTTTTTGTGAAAAATTTTGAATTATTTTTTTCCTGGCCGACTTCCACTATGAAAATGATAGAACAGATGTTTATTTCAAATTTCATTAATTATTTGTGACCAGTTTTATTGCGAAAGAATGAAATATTATTTTTAAAATACGATATTTCAAGAATTTCCATTATGTAATAGCGATTTTTTTTTGCAAATTTAGTATATAAATTAATATATTGGCTAAAAATTGTAAGTATGAAACCTATTCAAAAGTGTCAAAATACACCTACAATGTGTAAAAACAATATTTTTGAAATCTAAATGTAATTAAATAGAAGCGTTGGATTTCTTCTACGTCACACCTCCTTAAAGTGATGCTATTTTGTTTTACTATATAATTATAGTCTATATTTCTATTTATACAAATTGTAACTTCGCATCCAAACCCGCCTCCGTCATTGGCCAATAGGGGCCAAACCTGACATATGATATACCTGATTTATATTAACTCGTAGGCGCCGAGTCGTTTTGACGGAATCTTTCTAGATAATGAAATTAAACAAATTTTATAAATGCGAACACAAATAAATATTTTTTAAACAAAAAAATGCGGTTACAAAACTTCTTAAAAAGAAGACTTATTAGATGTGCCTACGCAACTTAAATAAAATAAGGTTTTCCCAAATAAAATTTTTGACGAATCAAAATCATAGGAATGTTTGTTTTTTCCGGTTTGTGATTCGCCTAAAACGAAATTGATCAACGCGTAGGTTGATTTATTTGGTATAAGGGGGTGGTTGCGCTGAATTTACAAACTTCGAGGCCTACTTCTGAAGGAAGAGTAAAGTTTCGGTGGTTTCTGAAAATACTTAGCTCTAGAGTCTAGATTTATCCATTATTTTGCGAAAACGCATGACCAAATTATTTTCGGCTATTACACTTCTTGGGACGAAGCCGATACAGGTCTTTTTTCAAAACATGGTAGTAAGTTTTTGAAAATTTTATAGAATCAGCAAAAACCGCGATTTACAACTTCTTGCATTAGAGACTTCGGATTTTCTCTTTTATTTTCATATTTTTAGATGGTCGAGATATATACAGGGTTAATAGTCTATTTGAATGAATTACTGAGATTGTTTATTCAATTTGATGTGCATTCTGAGATATCCAATAATATACCTACGTGTCCCAAAGAACTCTGACGGCAGAGACACGTCTAGGACGTGTTTTGATTGGTCAATACACAAGAGTCAATGTGTATTGACCAATGAAACCACACAATTCTTTAGGTCTCTGGCGTCAAAGTTCTACGGGACACGTAGGTATAATCTTCAATATGACCATTTTAGGGTGACTGGAACTGAACTACCAAATTTTAAATTCCCCCGATTGTATCGAAAGTATGTTCCAATTAAAACCCTGATCCCACTCACAAAAAAAGCCCCTTACTGAAAGTTGAAAATACTAAAAAAATAAGGAAAATTTCTAAAAAAAATTTCATAATTTGATGTGATTAGGACTTTAGAAGCACTTCGGAACAATTTGGTGCATTTATACAATTGAAAAGCCAAAGAAAACGTTGCAACGCGTTGGAGCAACCACCTCCTTAAACTTGTAGTATCTTTCCTAATCTTTCGAAATGTAAAACCAGGTCGTTTTCTTAGTTTCACTCTTAAAACTACAATTTCAGCTAAATATTTTTGAATGAAAAACTACCTGATTTGTTTCAAATTTCGAGTTAACTTCGTGGTGCATGTTGGGTCAAACCTTCGTTTTTGCTATTTTCGGCACTTTTAAATGCCGCAATAAATTACTGTTGTGGCCAGTAAATTTTCCCAACTATTTATTTGCACAATTGAACTGCTGAGTTAAAATATTCTTCAACACTATTTTTATCACAGCACTTACCTATCACATATAATTTATATAATATATTTTTGGATATATTAACCAGTCAGCTTAGTTTTTTGAAATTAACACTATTTTTCTTCTGGTTGCTAAACAGACAAAATTTAAGCCAAAAGATAGTAAATTTTGACTGTCTAGCCACCGGAAGAGAAAAAGTGACAACTCAAAAAAACTAAGCTGACTGGTTAATATATCCAAAAATATATTACAGGGTGTAAGGTTTTTCCCTTCTTTTTTCCAAACTGGTTACACTTGATTTCCGCCGTTTTGATTGGTTGAATCTGAGAAAACTCTTCTGACAACCAATCAAAACGGCGGAAATCAAGTGTAACCAGTTTGGAAAAAAGAAGGTAAAAACCTTACACCCTGTATATAAATTATATGTGATAGGTATACCGTATACCATAAACTTTTATACTACTGAATTAATTAATTTCTATGTTCAAAATATTCATCTCAGTAATCTGTAACTTCAGATTTCTGACAAGTTACATATTCCTGAGATGAATATTTTGAATAGACTTTAAGCCATGTTGTATGGGTTAATATAAAAGTGTATGGTATGCACATCACAGTAATCGCTTTCTCTACAATACAAAAAAGTCATTAAAATAAATGCAAATTAATCTTAAAAAAAGCTTCAATGATTTATAAAGCTCTAATGCCCTGACATAATCTTGTATTTGATATTGCTCCAAATAACCACTTTCATCTACATCAAAGAGAAAAACTTGCAAATTTCGGCATTTTTGCTTTAAATAGATTTTTAACGACTATTTAAAAAAAACGGAGGTTTTTTGCATATTCCTGAAAAAATATGACATTTGATTCACAAAAACGAACAAGTAAAAATTCAGCCTACTTATTTTTTTCGATAATTTAATTTTTTTACGTTTTTGAGAAACTCTTTATAACAGAGATTAAGGTTTTTAAGACGTAGGATGCAGAAACTATGTAAAATCTGGTGTTCACCATAGTCAAAATAATTTTAAATGAAACAGAAATTGAGTACAGTGGCCCCTTAACGGAAGGGTACATAATGAAATTAAGTTGATGTGGTCGGACACCAGCAATAGTACAGTATATAAAATTGTTGCTCGAGAAAAAAAGGAAGGTTCTCAAGATTGATTCTATGAGTAGCCAATGAGCGTGCGCCAAAACATGAATTGACTGATAATAATTCCGTTCTCTAAATCTCAATCTCGAGAACCTTTCTTTTTTCTGAGCAAAAATTTCAAATACTGTAATAATACTGGGTTATTATATCTAAGATAGGGATCCACCTGTTCCTTTCGGTTCGCGGTTCGTGTTTAACCTGCTTTTGACCAATGAGAGCACCGAATTTCAGTTTTTTGAGCGATAAGGGCTTCGAAAAGAAGTTCAACCACAAACGCGAACCGACGGAACAGGGGATCCCTATCTTAGATATAAAACCCCAGTATTTGAAATTTTTGCTCAGAAAAAAGGAAGGTTCTCGAGATTGAGATTTAGGGAACGGAATTATTATTATTGATCAATTCATGTTTTGGCGCACGCTCATTGGCTACTCATAGAGCTAATCCACAAATGATCCTAAAATAATAATGGCTAATTTTAATCGAGAAAAGTCAGTTCCAGCGTTCTAATATACCACCTTAATGACCCATAGCACTTTTTCATCAAAAATCCTTCAAAATGACCGAAAATTTTTTCGAAAATTCGAATTTTTTTGTGATTTATAGCTAAATGTTTTTGTAACGCGATCCGTGTTATTACAACAAAAAATCAATAATAAATCAACCTTTAAAGCGTCTTTCAAAGCTCAAAATGTTGTTTTTTAATACTCAACTGTGACCACAAGGTGGCTCCAAAAAAAATTTCATGGTCGGAATCATGTTTTTTGAGAAAGGTTAACTCTATAAAATCAAAGAATCAGTGCTGAGGGGTTTAGTTTTGCAGAGAAATCTCCCGGTACTGACCCTACCCATAGTAAGTTCAGTTAGAAATTCATATTTTCAACAAATTAATTGTCTATCTTTAGTTTTCAAATAGTTGAAAAAAATTTCCCGGTACAAATCCTTTATAAAATAGACTTCAAGTGCCTACGTATCATTGAAATGTCAGCCAATAAAGGGCCTTCAAATTTTCGAGTCTAGTGATAATCGTATGGCATGTAGGTTTACCCAAGCTTGTATGCTATACTTTAAATATTATTAAACAAAGTCGCAAGTTGGAATTTCATAAAAAAAATATTTGCTAAAAGCACTACTAGCAATGCATTTATCCTGTTTTGTTTTACAAATTGTTTCCAGAAATTGTACATGTGTAGGTTAAAGATAGCTCAACCTACGCGGGGAAAATTTAATATGCTGGGTGGTTAAAAAACTAAAGTTCTCAAATCGCCTCAAAAATGTTCGAAGATGATTTAGACTCTAAATTTAAGAGGCTTTTAGATAACAAAAGTTCTGATATGAACTTGTTTTCGAGGGTGTTTAAAATAAAGTTTCTCGAAAAAGTTTGACTTTGGATCTTAATTTGTTAAAAAAAAATTTATAGACTTATCCTTTGAAAAATTAGGAAATTTTGCCAAAAATGATTCTGCCCTAGAAATTGCGGCCACCCTAATGCTGTAGCTCATTTGTAGCCTATGAAAAATAGAGGTATGAGCCCTAATAGATGTAGAAAGGTTTCAGACAATGAGTTCCGGGTTTTGATTACTTGCTCCTTTTTGAACAACTTTATAAGTGTAAAACTAAATTTTTTCTTGTTTACTAAGTTGCTTGATCGTACAGTGGGTGACCCAAGAAGCCTTTACAGAAATACTCCTGCTTAAATTTTATAAATATCAAATATTGGAGTCAAATTTTCACAAAAAAAAATAATGAATTGGAATCTGAAAATCCTGATATCCTCCATGAGGATAAAAATGGAAATCTCTTTAGGATATTGGCTATATCATATAGGCTATTTTCTTATATAAATTTGTCTTTCAGCCAAATTGCTCCTAACAATCGATTCAGAGGCTTTCAGCCAGCGTACAAATACATACATTTTGTCAGTTTAATTGCCTTTTTCGATAAGAATTTCTTAATCATAATTTAATGTGTTGTACAGTGGGTGCGTTGTTAAAGCCGATAAAATAATTTTGAGTTTAGTTCGATTCTGATTCGATCAAAAATGTAAACAATCACTTTTTCAAAAAAAATATTTTTCGGCAAAATTTTATATTTTTATCTAAAAATGATGAGTTAAAATCGACGAGGGCGCGCCCCAGGCGCATATTATTAGGAAACTTTCACAAATAAGTTTACCCCTAATTAGTTATAACCATTTGAAAATAGACCTATTTATCAAAATTTTATATTTTTTCTTAAAAATACGATTTAAATCGACGAGAGGCGCCCCTACAGCACATATTATTGCGAAATCTGAAAAAAATAAATTTACCAGTTTCAATCATTTGAAAAGAGACTATATTTTAATAGGAAAAAACGAAGTTTTTAAAAAATCGACGGGGGCGCGCTTGTCGGGCGCATATTATTGCGAAATCTTCATAAATAAGTTCATCCGTGTTAACTATTCAAAAAGAGACCATTTTTTGTAAAAATTTCACATTCTTTTTTCTTATTACGATTTGAAATCGACGAGGGTGCGCTCTTCAGGCGCATATTATTGCGAAATCTCGGGATAGACCATTTTCTATTCATAAGGATAAAAAAGGAAATCCTTATATTAATTTTGTCTTTCAGGCGCATCATCTCTAACAATCGATTCGAAGACTTTCAGCCAGCGCGCAAATTCTCGTACGTCAAGGGGGTCGTAAAAGATTTCCCATGCGTACAGAAGGCCCAGCAGCTTTTACGAAGTTGTCTGCATGGGTACCGGCTCAGACCGGATGCCGTCGACTGTACCGGGACCTCCATTGCTCATTGGGCGGCACAAAGAGAACATCCTTTGCCCTTATTCAAGACACTTAAGGAGCTTGGCAGCCCACTCACCAAAAATAACAAGGTAAATATTGCTTGGCCCCATCGATTTAAGGGGGTAATGGGCATAAGAGAGCACACACACAATATATAGGATATCAAATAGGGGGACATGTCAGCTTAAAAACATGATAAGCAGTTTTTATTACAGAAATGAAAGTAGTATCAAATCCTGAATATCCTTTGCCCAAACAAAGTGTGTCTTAGTAGTGGATAGGTTGTCCACACCGTTAACATTTCGGCTTTCACACGACTCATCCGATTTAGTTCTGAGATTGCTCAAAATGACCACACAAATTAAGAAAAAAAATAACAAAAAAAATCGGCCGAATATGACCATTTTTCAACTTTTGTATTATAAAAATTAAAATAAATCTGAAATGTTTTTGAAAAAAATGCTCCGATTTGGACCAATCGACACCAGTTCTCATATCGAAGATTATCCTTCGGCCTGCTTTTTCACTCACACGTGATAACTAGTGACCAATCAACTCACACGATTCTTCAATTAAGTTGACAATCATGTGATTTGATTGGCTGTGATCTTTGCTGACGTCACATTAATGACGCGTGAGTCAGAAAGCAGGCACAAGGATTATCTTCGATATACCGATTGCGGTTGTGCGCAAACGCACAAATAAATCGTGCAATCCCTCCCAATTTTATCGATCACATATATAAAGAATATTATCTACAAAGATTTAATAAAATTCAAGGAATGCTCTTGGTAAATATTTTTTTTAATTGTATATATTATCTTTAAATTTCGATAATAAATAGTGTGAAAATATAAAAATCCATGAGAGTAGAAAATAAATTTATACTAGTAATAGTTTGAAAACAATTAAGTTAAACTTCCTATAATCCAGACTTGTACAAAATCATGACATATCGTTAATAAAGAACGTTTGTTCAAATTTAGTAAAGCATTTTATACCATTATTTTTAAATTGAATCTAATACAGTGGGGGGGCGGGAAATATTGCCGACCCCATATTGCCGAATTTAACCTACGCAAAATCACGATTTTTGGCTAAAATAATTCCTGTTATATCGAAGATCCTGCCTAGTGTCATGTTTATCTTGAGCGTCATCAATTTGATAAAGTGGTCAATCAAATCGCGGGATTCTTGAATTGAGTCGACAATCGGGTATTATGATTGGACACTGGCTCAAAGTGATGACGCTCAAGATAAAAATGACACTAAGCAGGATCTTCGATATAGCCCCCAGTACAAAAGAGGTGCCCCATATTGCCGAATTTTTATGCCAAAAAACTTTCGGCAATATTGCCCCCCCCCTGTAATAAATTTTCAAATTTAATCGACAAATTCATCAAGTTCAAAGCATTGAATTATTATTTTGAATGGAGTTTTGCTGGAAATCTCTTAATGGTCCAGTGTTTTATAGTTCTTTTGTCAGCAGATTCCCATTTTTTTGTTGAGAAAAGTTCAAAGCTCTATATATAAGTGTTTTTTCATTTAGCAAAAGAAGCCTGGGTTAATCTTGCATAATTCTAGGCATTAATATCTATCATTCACTTTATTACCGTGCACTAAATGTGTTCGGTATGTAAAATAAAGAGGCTGTTAAAAATGAATGGAGATAATCCAGAAAATTGGTTCGCAAATACCATTTTGATTTACCGTATCGTAGAAAAGTCTAAAATGATAGATTTGTACATAATTTAATAATATTGAATAAGGTTGAATAGGTTTTGATCATTTTCGTGAGAGATGGTCCTTGTAGGGAGTTTCGGAGTAAAATAATCAAAAACTTTTTTTCATCATTTTTAATATTAAAATAAAGCGTTCTTCATTATTAAATATTTAAAAAAATAATGTAAAGCGTTAGAGTGTATTATGGCGAAATCCTCCAGACGGACACGCTGACACAAGAATGGTCGAAACCAACTCATTCAATATTATTAAACTATTGAAGAAAATATATTTCTTACTAAATTTTCATTTTTTACCACAATAAGAAACATAAAATCACGATTTTCATAATTGTCCTTATAGTGATATGTATTATAGATGATATAATGTTTGGAGACATAATTTCGTAGCATGACATTTAGTCCAAAAATGTACGTGAAGATTTTATTTGCTTGAAATATTTGCCCTTGTTTTGCAAAAATCTACGTGCATTTTGGCACAAAATGTCATGCTAGGAAATGCTATTCTGAATAGGGCACATATATAATATATCCATGTTATATAATAAAGATTTTTTAATTGAGATACTTAGTTATGTAGCTAAAGTATTAATCGACTTTATCCCGATTTATGTATCCATAAAAATTACCTTGAAAATATGTCTTTTTATTCTGCTATAAGTTTTAAAAATCGTGGTAAATTTTTCGGAATAACTGAATTTTGATCCTAATTATAGGATAATTAAATTAATTTTCATAATCAACAGGTGAAATATATAAGCCTTCAAAGGGGACCCATCAGCTTATGACGCAGTTCTAAATAAAATGACTTCCATATCATTAGGCAAACATTATTCTGATAGCAAATTTTTTGGATTAAAAAATACTCTGCTTGATCATTTTTGTAAAATAACGTTCTTTATAATAAATAAAATAAGATGGCATATACAGTATATGATATACTATATAAAAAACTGTGACAAAGGAATGGCGTTTTTCTAAAGTAACGAGTTCAGTTTTTAGCTCAATAATATTTTCGAAGATATAAATTGCGTGGAAATATATTTTATGACCATCTTCTTGCATAAGTTTTTACATTTTTTAAATTCAAACTAGGTGGATTCGACAAGCTTATAAAATATAAGAAATAATTGGCGTTTGACCATTGAATCATATATGAAAATATTCCGAGACAAAAAGATGACTTTTTCGATATACCCAACTGAATACAATAAAACGCAGGTGTTCAACGCATGGATCGTAAAAAATGTTTTCGCTGAGTAATCATCGTTGAACTTATCATTGAGCTACACTCAGCTTTTTGTTTATCAGCTAATTAAATAAGTTAACTTGATTATATTCTAATTGGACAACGAATTTCCAGAAAAATTTAGGGCACCTCCAAATTTTGTATAAAATATCCAGCATGCCATTTTTTATTGTACAGTAGAAACCATCACTTTTTTGTATAGTAGAAACCACCACATCGTGCTGTTTTCGTATTCAACGGCCAACAAAAAAGCTCAATAGAGAAATTTTCTTTAATTGATTTGACATCCGGTTCACCGGTTATAAACCGGAATGTAATTTTGGCGGGTTCGAATCTCGGTAGGCCCACAATTTTTTTTTCAAATCAGCCAGAAACATAATTGTTTATGTTTGTTTTTCATAATATTACCACTGTCTATGTATTTAGTACTTTAAATGTGGAAATATATATTTTAGATGCATTTCTGAAAGGAAAAAAATACAAGTTTGCTTTTTTTCTTCACATTTTATAGTAAAACTGCCTATATAATAAGTACCCGCTTACCAGAAAACCGGTAGAGCAAAAAACAAGAAAAAAATGAGCTTTTTTAGTTTGCAGTTGGATGCAGGAAACCGTTTCTTTATATCGCCTATAGTTTTCTCGGAATTGTCATGGAAAGGGTGGCACGCTTAACTCTCAGCCGCCCGTGAGGCGCTGCAGCGCCTCATCGACTTCAAACGTTTTTTCGACCCTTATACATAATGGGATCATCGTCGACCAAGTGAAAGCTGAATTTTTTTTGCGAAAAATTTTTTGTGCGTTTTTTTTGTGGAATTACAGTACTTAATTACAGTACTTTTTTTGCAAACAAATCTCAAATCTGTCTGAAACATATATGAGGCAACTCTACAGAAAATTCTAAGACTTTTTTTCTATTACTGTATAGTCGAAAAACGATCACGTGACGCTGTAAATGAGAAATAAGATATTTTGAGAAATCTAGAAAATATGAAGATGGAACTTATTTGAACAAGCTTTCTATGTCTTATTCACTGCTGATAACGTTGATGTCGTTATAATTTTCAAACGGTNAAAATTTAGCTCAGTTCTCATTGTTCTAAATTCTAAGTTTTTTTTAGTACTTTTTTCTTGATTTAACGCTGATTTTTTTTTGAACTGCAATTGGATGCATTTATAATCAAAAAAAGTTTTTTTTGATTCATCAGCGAGATAATTGTCTAAATTAGATCATAAACGGCTTAATTGGATAGGTTCTTGAATGAAAAACTATAGATAATTGACATTTAAGACATGAGGCGCTGCAGCGCCTCACGGGCAGCTGGGCCATCTTTAACTGCGGTCGTACCCGAGTTAATACGAAAAACTACCTAATTCAAAATTACCTTGTTCTTATAATAAGTTAATTTTTTCTCAAAATTAACCTTCTCTCTAACTCTGGTATGGCGAGAGTTAAAGCATAGCCAGAACACGAAAAGGCAAATCGATGGCTTTTCGCATTATTGGACAATTATATTCAACTTTTCATTTAAAGACATTTGATACTAAGTGCATTTTACATTCTGTATTCCATTTTGAAAACAATTTGCATTAACAAGAAAGTAATATAAAATCTGTTTTTTGTATCATACTTTATGACTAATAGATAACAAAGTTTTCTTCATCCCCTCAGATTCATTGGGTATTGGTTGTTTTTAAGAATAACCTAGTAATCTTTTTCGCGTAGGCGCTGACTTTGAAAAATACAGTTGAGTGCTTTTATTAGGACGCAGGATATAAATATAAAGTAGTATAAATATAAAGTACTGTACAACCATAAGTACTCTACTGTGACATGAAAAGATGCCTTGGTATGATAAATATGTTACATACATATCGTACCAGTGCATCTTATGATGGTACAGTAAAGTACTTTTCGTTGACATAACTTTTTATATTTATATTCTGCGTCCTACTAAACGCGCTCTACTGTAGCAAAAAAGTAGCTTTAGCCATCAGGTTGCCTTTTCGGTACCTGAGAGTTAAAAGCTACCATGAACTTTTGTTTTAAAGTATGAACGCTACAGTACGTTTCAATTAAAGCGACCTTTCAAAATGTTATCGATTCTGTATCCATCATCTTTTAAGTCATTTAAATAGTCAAAATTTTTATTAGAAAATTGAAAACATTTGCTCGAAAACTCCCCTAGAATATGGTAACATGCGTTGAACTTATTATTTGAGCAGCGTAAACACTGTTGAACGTGATTTATGGAACCGTGAAATGACGAATGGCGGGGCCAAATTTAATCATATCAAACATATCACCATTAACATTTACGAACGAAACATTCAACTCCTACGCTGACACAGTTAATAAGATCAGCAAACAACATCAATTCGGGTTCCTGGTTGGCTGCGCATTATTATGTAATGAACCGCCAATCTGATTAGTCTGTATTCAATTACAGTGCTGAAGTCACAAAAATGGTGATTTTAAATGAGTAACCAATCACATTAGAATATTTTATTTAGCAAATAATTTTGTAAATAAATTTCGACAGAAATAATTTATTAAATGTAAATTAAAATTTTACAATGGCTTTTTAAAAATAGTTGTTCGTAACTATACCGTGCAAGGCCTTCATTTCTTAAAAAATGTCCTAAAACTTTAATTTGTAAATAAAATAGTTTCGAAATATTGGACTCCAATAAAATCAATTTTTACAACTTTTGGTTGTCCGTGATTTAATTATAATATTTCTATTGATTTGATTTTCAATTCGACTAAATTGAAACAGGATATATTTCGAATTTTCAGGTTCTTCAGCGGAGCATAATAATATGAAAAACGGAAACAAAAAATATCCAGTCAAACATGTTCTAGAGAAAACAGAAGTTAACAAGAAATATTTTTACACAACTATCGGCAAAAAAGGTTGCCTATTTTGTGTAAAAATAACTTTTCTGTTTTCTCTATAACATGTTTTGACAGTATTTTTTTATTTCCGTTTTTAGGCCTGTAAAACGTTAAAAACTTAGCTTCAGAAATTTAGATAATAACTAAGTTTTCCACTTATCACAAGCCTAAAATAATTTTAATACAATAGCGGCAATATTTTATTAACAACTAATGGTTTGAGGGCATTACTAAGAAAAAAATTGTATGAGTAACCACTACTTTTGGAGATCAATTGTAATTACCCCGTAAGGACCACTTCAGAAATCAAGTACTACAGTACTGCTTAAAATAAGAAAGAGTTTCTTAATTACTTGAAAATATAGTTACAAAGAATAAACAGTCGATAAAAGTATTTTTTTGGGCTTTTCAAAACTATTATCTTACGTACTAGCTTACTTGTTGTGTTGACACTTAACTTTTTGAAAATCTACTACATGTAGTACAACTAACTAAAATTATCGTCAGTAAGCACCGTTAAGGAGGTTGTATCGGCTGGAAAGACTTTTTGAGAGAGCCATAAGTTATGGCCCATAACTGTTTTCTCCAACTTAAGATTAGTATGAAAATGTCCGAATTGTTAACGCGTAATCTCAAGAACACAATTTCAGGATCATTTTTACGATTGCATGTTGAACCAACCGGTAAATCAGGTTAACCGGGAGCACAAAGACATTCATAAAAGTTGTTATTTTATCACACCTAGTATTAGGAATGTTTAGTTTTTTAACATAAGTTAGAAAATGAATAGACGAAAAAAATTGTTTTTCCAATTTTTTTACTAAAAGAGCCTCAAAAATTGCAAAAACTGTCGGTTTCGCTGTTTTTGCCACGGAAAGTTGTATTTTTTTTACATGTTACATATAATAGATTTTCACGTTTATCATAGTTTCTTCGCACAATAACGAAAAAAATTGCTTCTTGATAATCTCTGATTTCATTTTTTAACTCCCAGGATCACCATTTGAAAATTATTTTTTGACCTCAATGTCATCGTATCAAGTTTTAAGTAGCACCAAACGAATAATTGGCCTTATTTTTCTGGAAATGGTATTATAAACTATACAGTCGATTTTACAGATTTTAATCAAAGTTAAAATTAGTGGTTTTTGTTGAAAATAAAACTTTGCAAATTCAATTATAATGCAAATTTTGCGAACACACATTTGAGTGTTAATACGGCCGAGAAGGTCTTATCTTTACAAAGGTACAATAAATTCGTAAAATGGCACTTTGTGACAAACCCTGGAGGTATAGTTGTTTTTGTAGATTAGAAATATGCAGATAGCATCTTAAATAGGTTTTAAAACAGAAATTTTCGAGTGTGTTATTAGCGAATAATAAATCAACATCACGATTGGCAGGCAATTTATGCCACCTCCATTTTGACAAATAGAATTTACTGTCAGGAACAATGATTTATCAGCCGTAATTTGAACTCGTTTCTTTTAAACTTCACACTCATAAAAAATAAAGATGGTTTAAAAACTGTCCCTTAGACATCTTTGACCACGAAGTTAATAGATTGGGTGTGTCTGTACAAACCTGTTGGTCTGCTAGTCATCAACAAATTTAATTATTTAGCAAAAACTAATGTTTGCTGAGCTTTCAATTTAATACAATCATTTTCGAGACAAGTTTTTAAGTTAGAGTGAAATATGTTGTCAAGTTATTCTGATGCCAAATCATGCGACAAAATGTTTCACTCTGAAAAACCTTTTTTCAAAATGATTGTAGTAAAAGAAAGCTCAACAAATATGAGTTTTTACTTAATTATTTACAATTCAAAGTATTATTTTCTAATTTCTAGCAGACAAAGATTTTTTAGAAAACATACCCTCTCTATTAACTTCATCAAATATAAATGATTATAATTAATTTGAATCTCAACAAATTTTATTTCTAATTCGATAAATCTCTTATCAAAATCATGCCTAGATTTTTTCAACATGCGATCCTAAAAATTAAGCCAAAAAAATTCTGGAGATTATGAACGAACATTTCATAAATTTTTATTATTATTTTCATTAAATAATTTCTGACGGTCGACGTTCACTGGAGTTTAGTTAATACTGTGTGTTGTCTCTACAGTTTTTTATTTTGATTTGACCCGCTGGATTTGTATTTCGTTGGAATTATTCAGTGATGAGAATCTCAATTCTAAATTGTTTGAATCTCATCATGAGATTTATAATTGTTACTCTCTAGCGCAGGCTGTGGTCAGTTTTATAAGGTTATTTTCAAATTCACCAGGTTAATCAACCCTATGAATAATTATTCCAGAATTAGCACAGTTTTATTTTAAATAGATCCTTCGGTATCCGTTTTGACCAACATCCAATTAATAGCTAAACTAAACCCTGTAGAAAAGATCGACCATATATCCTTGACGGCATTTCATTTATTATCGTTTGTTGGTTAAATTCCTTTAAAATTGCGTCGAGATGTATTTAAAGTGACTTTGACCCTATTAAAAATGACCGCTTTTGCCTTTTTTGGTGCTTTTGTGCAAATTATTTCAAAGATACATCAGCAATAAAAACTATTCACAGGAACTCAGAAAATAATAAAATCGCAATTCAAAGTATAGCATGTTGAATAACAAAGATTTATATTTTTAAAGGCTACTGAGATATTGTTATAATATAACAATTTCTTAGAAGCGATTAAAAATCTAAATTTGTGTTATTGCGCATGCTTTATTTCGGATATGACGTATATCAATTACGGGGCCCTGCTCATTTTTTGCCACTTTTTCAGCCAACATTTTTATATAATTCGGCTCTCCTTTTGAGTTAATAGATAGCTCAAACTGAGCACAAATATTAAGAGAAAAATAAATAAAAAAAATGGTCCGAATCAGACCATTGTTTCCAATTTTTTAAACAAAACTTGATAATTAAACAATTTCAGTAATCTCAGGAAAAAAAATCGTAAAACTATACGATCTATCTAAGAACTTAATTTTCAAAAGCCGAATTATATAAAAATTTTGGCTAAAAATGACCAGGGGCCCCGTAATCGATATAATATACGGTATATCTTTGAATAAAATCTGAAAAGGAACAGCTAGCAAATAAATGATTTAGATGTTTGTTATCGTCGAACATACGATATGTTTTACTGAAACTCTATTAATTTTTTTCCAGTTATTAATTTTTATTGCTTCGTTTTACATAACCCTACATGACATGCTTTTTATTGTCGACATCTGACGTTACGTTTATAAATATAATTATCCATGTTTACGAAATATTATGCCGACTGTAAAAACAAATGGTATTAATAATAAAGTATGTCTTAACTGAGAGTTTATTCTGAACATACCGCAACTAAATTATGAGCAACCTTTCTTTCTAAATGTAAAAAATGCACTTCACAAAGTGTTTTAAAAAAGGGCAATAAACAGTCGACTTTCACACTAGACAACCAAATTATGCGAATGATGACCAAGAATAATAAAATAAAGGACAAAATTGGAAATTGTTAAAATAAAAGGGGAATTATTAAAGGTCATTTGAAGGTATAATTCATAGTGGTCATTTTTAAACATCGTCAAGTTTGATTTTCAAAAATGGTTATTTTATTGATCACTTGCGCATCTGTGCTTTGAAACACAGATTCAGTAAACTAAGAATTATCTCAAATTGATAACATATTAACTTTTTGAGGTAAATCATTACGGTGTTCACTTTCAACCATTTTTCGAAAACAGTGCTTTGGACACCTAGGCGTTAATATAGAAAAATTATATGAGAACTTGTTAAAGTCTTACCGCTTATTTGTTTATCGATTTTCCACCCAGCAAAAAGCATTTTTTGTTAACAATTAAAACTATAGCTTGATAGCTCTTAATTTATTTTAATGGTTTTTGGTACGATAAAATTCGTTGTTCAAACAATGGATACACTTGCCTAATTGAATTTTAATCTGACAAACGCGATTAAGGATGACGATGCAAAGTCCCACGGGAAGTTTTTAGTTTATATCCAATGAATACAGTGTACTAGGCATTGTTTTTAATGAATTCTTTTCATTATTCTTAAATGCACTCTTTGCCAGAACAGTCGATTTAACGCCCCATTTTTTATTCATTGAAATCTGATAAATCCAAGTTAAATATTGACATATTTTCAGCTATTTGTGTACTGCCATTTTTGTTGTTAAGGACTACGTATATAAAGACAAAACTACCGAAATTAAGTTGAAACCTACGAAATTTTTCAAATTTGTGAAAAAAATTGTCCATAAGGCCAAAACGACAATTTTCAAATTTTTCCAAATGTTAAAAAAATGAATTAATTTGATTGCCATTAAACTTTTTGAGGCGTCTAAGTTTTCAAAAAATCAGCTTGCTTTATTGGCTGTCTAGCGTTTTTTTTTTCAATTTAATAAACATTTTTCGCTTGTAAGGACAAAACTGCAAAATTTAACATGTCCGTATAGATGTGTAGTTTATAATAAGAAATCTATAAAATATCCTTATGAGGACATGCAGAAATAATTTGACCTATTTTGATCTATTGAACTATTACGATACGTGACAAGAAAACGTTTATAATTGTTAGAAGTTAAAGTTGTGGAACATTTGTAAAATAATAAATATAGTTAACCCTCTCACTCATAGAGCCATAAAAGTGGCTATCATTTTTTTGAAAAGACCGGAAAAGACAAAAATAATTAAAATAAAAGTTGAGGGTTCAAATCGCCCATAGAGTTTGTGATTAATTTTTTTTGATGAGCTGTTCGAAATATATTTTATCCTACTTTTTTTTCTGGATTTCTGTTAAATTTTTCTTTATCAGCTTTATCTCATAATTTATTTGTAAAAAACAAGGCTAAAATACTCAGTTTTTAGGAATTCGTTTTGACCATCTTATAAAAAAATAATAATGTTTCTACTAAATGTAGAACTTTTTTTCTTATTTTTGTTTGAAAACAGAAAAATTGCTCATCAATAAGAAAGCATAGCGGAAATATAAGAAGCAGACATATTGTTTACCATTAATTCCACCATTTCAGAGGTGAGAATTATCGTTTTATAGACTAACCCGATAAGGTATTTTGAATCGGAGACTAGATTAAGAAAGCCAAGGTTTTATTCTATTTTATTTAATTTGCATCTTATTTCAAAAATCGTATAGTTTTTTCTGGGTGCCTCAGGGGGATATCAATAGTCAAATGAGTGAGGGGGTTAAGGGGGTGGACAAAGCGACTTTTTACGCATATTTTGACTTTGAAGCAATATTGTGAGAAACCGGGAAATAGTAGACTATAATTAAACCATTTCTAAATGAGATATGAAATTTTCGGTATTCCCATTAATTTTTCATATGAGAGGCTATAGCTTCATTCGATTTTCCAGTTTGGTGTTCCAAGTAGCTGTAAAAGTCGTATTGTTTACCTCCTTAATAATTAAATAATTATGTTTGAGATATTTGCACCTTTACCTTGAACATCAATTCTTAAATTTAAAGTATTGGTGCTATTGACGTTTATGTTTTAAATCGAAAATCAACATCTGATGAGTTTCAAAATTATCGTATTTTTAAAATGCATATTATTTATTCAATGATTCTTGGCGCTGAAATAATTTTTGAGATAGATTATCATCTTGTTTGAGACAAATATGCTAATGGTGTCAAATTCCATATCATATACTTTGAAATTAAACACCAGACCCATCTTTAAACTACAAACATAAATTATACTTTACATTTTGTATTGTAAAAAGTTATAGCATAAAATATCCGAATTAAAATGTCCGGCAAAATACTTTCCAATCACAGCCTCCGCAATCGCCCACGCATCTGAAAATAAAAAAAAA
>SCLH01000227.1:396319-427795 GCA_004367855.1 Oikopleura vanhoeffeni
TTCCCATTTATTGACCAATGAGAGCGTATTTTCCCAGACGTCCGGCGGATAGGTGAAAGCCGGCGGGTAGGTGAATTCCGGCGGAAAGGTGAAGGTTTTGAGCGAAAAAACATTCACCTATCCGCCGTACCCTGCTGTAAAACATAAGGTCAGAATTTAGTATTTGGAGGTAACTATAAGTGACTTACAGATATTTACAGATCAATGTATAACGCTCTTACAGCAACAAAACGGTCTCGTATAAATTTAAAGTTCTACTGTATAATAAGCCTGATTTTTAGTTCACTTTTTTTTAGTTGATTCATACAATTCTTCTCTTTGTAGACCAAAAGGCGTTTTCAACATATAAAATATACGTGAACACGAAATATTATTCCTACAAAATGTCGTTAAAGTTTAGTTTAAGGAAAGTAGTACTATTCGATTAATTCATGAGAACTACACGTGGCTTGCCCCAAGTTAATCAAGTTAAATTAGCCTGAAATACATTGTATATACTCCTAATACTTGTTTAGGAATTCCTGACTCTAAAGACTTAATTGTATTTTAATTCGAATCATTGTTTCTGATTAACCTGTGCACTATTTTTTCCTTTAAGGGGGTTCTATAGGCAGCCTATATATTTTGTAATGTAAATCCAATTAACTTGATTTTACAATTTTTGATCTCCGCGTATCCTGTTTAATTATATAAAGAGATAAAAAATTCAATATTTTGGATGTTTTTTTATAAAATTCGAAATAAGCTTATTTTGACTATATAGGTTCTATAGGCAAGTCGAATCTTTCTAACTAAACGAGCTAGAGGTCTGATTTTACGATTTTCGAACTCAACGTGGCTTTTTTAGTCATAAAAACTAAAAAAATCAGAAAAATATGATAAAAATTTTTGAAAAAAAATTTTCTGAGTGTCGAAAATAAAAAATGTTTTTTGCTTTCGCGCTCGAACGGTTAAATATTTCGACATAGTTTATAATACCGTTTCCAGAAACATTCAATTTACGAATCGTTTGGTACGCTTGAAAATGTCATACGATGACATTGATGTCAAAATAAATTTTCAAATCGTACTCCTGCGAAGTTTTAAAAAATGAAATCGTTACATCAGACACAACAATTTTGTTGACAATTATTACAAAAAAACTATAGTGCACGGAGAAAGAGTTTGCCATGATGCCTGAAAAAAATTACAACTTTCCCGTGGCCAAAATTAGCAAAAAAACAGTCTTTTCGCCAGCTTTGATACCTTTTTTAGTGAGAAAAATTTTAAAAAAATCGACCACAATTTTTTTCCACCTTTGAATATTTCGGCAGATAATGTCAAATTGAAACATTTCCTAAATTAGGACGAAAAAAATTACGGCTTTTTCAAGAAATTTTTTGCTCCTGGTTAACCTCATTTACCCGGTTGGTTCAACATGTGCTATCTTAAAAATATAGTTGTAAAACGTCTTCCAGAGATACGTGACTAACCTTTTATCAGAATGTTTTATCCAGTTCCTATGGTCTATGTCGAGAGAAATAAGCCAATTTCAAACAGATCCATTTGTGCCTTATAGAACCCCCTTAATGAGGTACTGGTCGCTAATTTTATATTATACAAAATAAGCCAAAGAAATCAGCCATGAAACTATCAGAATCAGCCATTTTTAAAGGTGATGGTATCAAATTTCAAAATTGCATAAATTTTTTTTATAGCAATATAATTGTTCCGTTCAAAAAATATCGCCACCATTTCAAGGACCACTCTTTATCTTGCGAAAAAAATGTAACATTTGGTTCAATATAAACACTCCTAGATACGTAATAAAGGATTATAAAATACTATAGTTTTATTAAAGTAATCTTATATCACGTATCGAGGACTGTATATATTTAAAGAATGTTACCATTTTTCCCGCAAAATGAGAGTAGTCCTTAAAATAGCGGTGGTACCTCTACTATTAAAAATTAAGATTCTACATGTATAAAATTGCATAAAAACCCAATTAAAATGTTTTTATGTACTGAATTATAGACTAAAGTGCACAGGTTAATCGAAAACAACTAGAGGAAAAACACTTTAAAATGGGATAAATAAAATGATTTTTTTCAAAACCCCGCCAAGGAGTTAATAATGAAGTAGCACGGGACTTGACCCACTGACTTTACACTTAAATCAGCTTTAAAATTTCAACTAATCATTGAATTAAAAACCCTCTCGCTAAGGTGCCAAAATATTTTTAGTCAAATCGGCTGAATTTTTTTGTTAAAAGTCGCTTTTGTTAAAAATTAGATGAGAGTGTTAATCAGATTTTATTATGACAAGTTAAAATACTTTGCAGAGTTCAAATAACTATCCTGAATCATTATCCTAAAGATTTTACGGGAAAGCTATTTTAGTAGGACGCGTCCTGGAGATTTAAAGTTCTGTCCCACGAAAAGTACTTTACTGTACTTTAGAAAGATGCCTCGGTATGTCACATACGTATCGTACCATGCTGTCTTTATAGGGAACAGTGAAGTACTTTTGTGGGAGAGTACTTTTTAAATCTTTTGGGTGCGTCCTACTAGAACAACGAAGTGTTTAATCTTTATTTCTAACCGGTTATATCAGAGTAAAGGCGATTTTAAATTAAAGAACGCGATTTTGTATTTGACGAAAACGATCATTTCTTAAAAGCTTTTACGACGAAAGGCAAAAATCAAATTTTGCAAATGCTGAAAATTGAGCTCAAAATAATATTATGGCCAAAACATCTCTTGGTACATTATCTATAGAATACGTCATATCATGTTTTTTAAAAGCAACTTACTTTTTAAAAACGACGTTACATTTTTAAAATTTCGAGTCATTTTGTATTAAACCGCCGATTTTGGGGATTTCACGATTTGAAAATGGAACCTCCCCCTTTATTGATACTTGATCGATTACTTGAAGTTCTTGATCGATTTAAGTCAGAAACTGCCATTAAAAATACGGTATTAAAAAAAATACAGAAATTAACAAAAAATTGAACGGGAAATGAAAATCTCGAGAAAAATTTTATCTGATCAAACCGAGAGTACCCTGAAAAGGCTGTTTATTTTCAACGAAAATGAAATGCATTGTGTTAAATTTTATAATTTTTTTTCAGTTTACTGAACGTTCCCGACAAATTTGGAGCAATTAAAGCCAAATTAGCTTATCATAGTTTTATATTTCAGCAAAACTACACGTTTTGTTTTAAACAAAAAGTGTAAGATAGAATTACCGACGCCAGAATATCCATATAAAAAAACAGAGTGAATTCTTTATTTGAGTTATTCTGTCAAACGCCTGCTTGTTTAGTTCAAGCATATAATTTATGCATGTTTTAAGTGTTTTAATTTTCAAGTTAAAATTAAACTTTAAAATAAATTAAAATAATTGGATTTCGCTTAAGTAACCTTATATAAGGGACCGCATTGCTCAAAATAGACTGCTTGGAACTGGCAAACAAACCAAGTTTTTCCAAATATCGTATTTAAAAAAAGGCCATGAAAACTTAATGTAATCACTTATTTGTAGTTGTTGTATCAACTTAATAGAAAAAAGCTTTATCTGTTGATATTTCGTCAGAAAGGGATTAGAGGTCTTATCTTTTTGTCTAATAATATTCAACAAAGAACTGCTCGGGTTTTAAAGGGCTCCCGGGTGTAAAATTTGGAAATAAATTCACTGTTAATTCAAGTCTTAATTTTCCATTACAATGTAATGATGATCACATGTACCGTTAATAAATATAATCGTATACAGGCCCTGTGACCTAACTGGTACACTCAAGGTACTAAAAAATGTGCCAGTTACGGCATATAAATACGACGACACGAGTGTACAGTATAGTGCTGCCAGCGTGCGTTCAAGGGGTACTGGTCGCTAGTTTTATGAAAAATTGAAAATGCTCCAAATTGATTTGAGTGATAAAAAAGTGTACTACCGACCAAATTATCAAAAAAAATTTCGCATTTTTTTGAAAACGAAGTTCAAAAATAATGTTTGCTTTAATAAAACCACTACAACTTCAAAATATCACCTTCACGTAAGCCAACTTTCTGATCAGTGTTTTAGTGGCTTTATTTTGATTCTACTTTCGAAAAAATCGATAAAGTTTTGTTTTTGTGTGAGCTGGTTTTTTTACCGCTAAAATGACGAATATTTTGGAATATTATTAGTTAATATTAAGGCGAATAATGTAACTTAACTCCTAGACTGTATTTCAGCCAACTAGTTGGCTTATTCCGTTTTTTCTTTATTATTTAACTTAAAGTCTAGAACATTTTTATTTTAGGCGAGTCTACGAGTTAATATTCGTCATTGTAGCGGTGAAAATGCGCTCTAGCACTAAAACAATACAGTAAACGTACATTTTTTTGCAGTCACTACTCCCTTAAAATTAGACTCGTAATGCTGCTTGATTTTTAGGTTTTAATTATTTTAAAGGGAACGAATGTCAACCGCTTATTTAAAATGAAAATATGATTTAGCTGTTATCAAATTGGTACAGTTCCGTCGCACGTACAAATATTTGAAGTATGGATAAAATAACGGTTCTAATCCAACCCATTCACCCGATAAAAACACTAAATTAAACTTAGACCATTGGGTGAATAAATCCGTAAGCTCCGTGGGCTATTCGGGTTAAATACAAAATAGAAAAATGATTGCGAGATTTTATATTGAATTATTTCGCTATGGTTAGTCTTTATCTCATTGGCCGATTCAAAAGATTGGATTTAGCACAATTTATCGTGAAAAATTATTTTGAAAGATTCATTTTTTACGAAAATCAGCTAATATTTTTTGTATTTGAGGACAAGTTAATTGTTTTCACTTTCATTATTTCAATCGATCAACAGGCTAAATTTAGCTGCCCATAGTTTTTTAAAAAGTCGCAGCGCAAATATATTTTTTGTCCATTTTTATTCTACATTAACTCAGGAAACACTAATTTTTAAAGCTAATTATTACTGACAGCCTATCAGTAATAGGTATAAACTTTATCTAATAAAAATGTAGAAAAGTATATTAGAAATTTTGAAAGATAAATAAAGAAATAACTCGGTAAATAGAGATTATTATATGGTACAATAATCTGTATTTACCCACTTATTTATTTTTTATCTTTCAAAATTTCAAATATACTGTTCTACATTTGTATTCTGAATTACATATTTAAGACGGGGATCTTCAGATCTTGCTCGCGTTTGACCCTTATTTTCAACGCTCTTATTGGTCAAATGCGACCTGAAAGAAAGAAGATCCCTCTAGATATTATTCGAAAATGATCCCTACTGCGCCTTTTCTTACACCAGTAGGCGTAACTATGAGCCAGTGTCCAATCAGAATACTCGATTGTCGACCTAATTCAAGAATCCCGCTATTTCATTGGTCACTTACGCCTACTGGTGTAAAAGGCGCAGTAGGAATCATTTTCGATATAACTCGGTAAATACAGATTATTACGTCTTTAACTTCTGAGAGTTAAAAATAATCCATATTTACTAACTCGTTCAATACTCGAACTTTTCCCATTATTTTGACTTCAAACGTCAAAATTGCCTGAAAATAGCTTGTATAAAACACCAGTTTTTTTTATCATTGAAAGTACCATTGACATCAAAAATTGTTTATAAAAGCCGAGATAGCAATTTAAAATAATTATTATTATTTTAAATTAAAAGTATTATTATTTTAAATCGCCACCTTACCCTGAAAGAGAATCACAATAGATATCATGTTCTAATTCAGGCAAAATTATGTCAATTTTTAATTTTGCTAAGATCGCTTTTTTTTTAGGTGGGCCCACCATGATTTCGACTGGGGGAGAACTTAGCAAGATAAGCGACAAATAGTTTTCTGCACGGTGAACCTTGGAAAAAAATATGCGGGGTTTTAGAAAAATTTTGGCTTTCCTAGGTTGATCACGTGACCGGAAATCAGTCATCGAAATTGGCTCCAAAATGACCCGAAAAAAACCGTTTTTTTGCGGAAACGGTGAACCGGTAATCATCGGAAGAAAAAGAAAAAAATCCTGCCAATTTCAAATTTCGGTTAAGATTAAGATGCAAAAAAACCTTTGTCGCCTTATCTAGTCTGGTTTCTCTCAGAACAGATACCCCTTTAAGTGGGCCCACCTTAAAAAAAAGCGACCTAAACATAGTAATTTATCGTTAAAATACAACATAGCATTTTTGTCTCTTGAAAGGAACAGTAAATTTAACATACACAAACCGTTTTACTATGGAAACTAGAAAAATCAAAGTTTACTATAAACCAAGAACAATTGATTATTATAAATTGATTTTGACCCGAAAACTTTCAAATTAATTATGTAGTAAAATAAAATTTAATTGAACGACGTGAATAGACGGCCAAAAATGAATTATGGCAATAATCAAAAACTTGACCCGGATGTATTTTCAAAATAGTAACAATTCAAATATGAAATTCCATATTTTTAAAAAATTATACAAATATAAATACTAAGTTGTAATAGTTTATAAATTTAAAATGATAAAGAAAATACAAAAAAACTTTTAATGCGAATTATGTGCGCCTTGCTTTAGCCCTTCGTTTGGGTATATTTTCGCAATTTAGGAACTCGATTTCTTAAGATTTACGTCAAAAAGAAATGGCATTCATCATTTTTGAATTGTAAGTATCTTCTGAAATACAATGCCAAAAAATAAAATTATAGTGGCAAATCAGACATTTCTGGACAACAGAAGCAATATTTTTGATTAAATCGATTTTTGAACGAACATAAGCCTAGATATTTTCGAAATTTTTGTCTTGGTATCTGAAATTCCGTACAAAATGTACTTTTATGTTTTTAATATATCACAGATTTCGAATGCTGAAAACCGATACCAGCCTAGGCCGCCTCCTGCAAAACCCATGTTCTTAAAAGTGACTGTTATTCTCAGTAGGAATCAATCAACTTTTTTTGCCTGATTTCAATTTTAAAAACTGTCTAAATAAATACTTTGACACTCCCGGTACCAGAAAGTTTTTTTCGTATCTTTAATCAAATTGAATATTCTAAACGATCCCCCAGAACCGCCCTTATTTTTGATTTTGCTTCTTTGGAGATAAAACCTCGTTTTGTAAAATATTCATGGTTTTAGTACCCACATACAGGAAGGGCAAAATATTTTTTGAAAATTGTTTGAACGTTTAATTATTTTGAAAATGCATTTAAAAATGACAATCGGTATTTCTTATCGAGAATTAGGAACGGTATTTTATCTAGGAATTTTGGCTCGGATTAAACGCCGCTTTAGCCTTACTTGAACCCTCGGCTCCTGTTAACAAAAAAATTATGCGACTTCCACCGGTGAAATTTCGTACATAATATATACTGAATTTAGCCAATGACAAGGCTAAAAACAAAAGATAAAATTTATGCAAAGTTAACTCGTAGACTTGATTTCTGCCATCTAGCTGCCATTCACCATGTAATCGCATTTTACGACGCTTAATCAATGACAAGATCATTATAGAGGTATAAAATTAAAAACTTTAAAACAAATTGACNTTTTTTCCATTACACCATAGCCCAAAAATGATCACGTGACCGTATAATCAAGAAATAAGGTAGGCCAAAATAGTACTTTTTTTTTTCAAAAATAGCTTAAATCACTTTTTAAAAAGAGTGAAAAGGTTCTTGAAAAGTTTTTAAGACTTTTTTTCCATAACACCAAAGTCCAAAAACTATCACGTGACCTTCAAATTAAAGAATAAGGTTTTGGTTCAAGTACACAAATAGTACTCCAATTACGCCGAAAAATTTTGAGAACTAATAAACACATAATCTTGAATTTTGAACATAACGGCATTTTCTAAAAACGTCACGTGATCTTATTNTTTGTTTTTCCAATTGTATAGCAAATTGGCTGAATTGTATTTTAATACAATAAAAAATATAAGTTAAGGATGAAACTTATATGGCTCGATTTTAAGAATGGCAGCTAGATGGCAGAAATCAAGTCTGGGTACAGACTCACTTTTAAAGTCTACGAGTTAACGACCTTTTTGGACCAAAAATAATCAGGAATTATCTAAAGTTTATTTTATGACACCAAATTAAGAGCTAATATAAGATAAATGATAATTTGCTCTGTTGCCAGGTGTGGTCAAAATTGAGCCAGGGTTTATAATAATGGTTTCAGAAAACTGATGATTGCACATCTTTTCGTTGTACTAAATCATAAAAATATCACTTAGAAATAAGATTTTAGCAATTTAGCGGCACCTACACAAAAATTTTGCCATAAAGAAATCTTCAAAAAATTAAAGAGCATTCTCAAAAAATTCTGAATCATCTATAATCAGACGAAGGATAACATAAATTCATATTTTCTACCCCTTTTTTTCAGAATCTATACAGGCCAGTGATGTTATTCAAAAAACATTATTTTAATATAAAAAATGTCAGTTGAAATCTCTTTTTTCGATTCAGTGCAAGATCGAAAATTTTCTCGTTTTATTTTGTCTTAGAGAGATGTTGAAAATAGTTGAATTCGCGACAAATTACCATAATAAAATTCTTCGGTTTAAGTGCCGCAATTGAACATGTTGATTTTCAGCCAATAACCGTAGGGATTTTGTGGTTGGAATCTTTGAGATTTGAGCCAAACGGTCTTTTTAGTGACATTTTTATCGTGAATATTGGACTAGATTTTATCTCATTTCGTACCTAGGATTACATTTTTTCGTCTCAACAAACAAAAACTTTCAAATTTTTTTCTATAAAATAACAAACAAATTTTCTTGGCCGAAAGATCTGTCTTGTGGCGAAATTTATCTCCCCGGGTTTCAGCAGGGTAAATAGCTTGAACCAACCACGTTTTCCGCCTCCCCACAATCTGAGCCAAAAAAGTTTATATTTATTTTGTAGAGCGTATTTGTTTAAACTTAAAAATAGTTAAAATAAAGATAATATTATTAATATATGCAAGACTGGCAGGTGTAGCCGCAAAAATGAGCAAAAATATATGTGTCCAATTTTGTTCCATTTGACGACGCGGTTATACGCGGTTTTGATGCGGTTAAAGATGAAAATGTGGAGAATATTCTAACGCCAAAGAATATTACTTTTTTTCTAAATATCCACTTTAAGATGTTAATCAAATATTGAAAAAAAGTGAAGATGTTTTAGAATCCGATTATTTAAAAATTGTTTAATGGAAAAAATAGAACCAAAGCTATTATTAAGTGCGGTTCTGCACCATCGGAAAGTGTTCAAAACAAGGTCATTATTTCACAATTGTATTAAAATGTTTTTCTTAAGAAAAAATCATAACAACTTTGTTTATTCAAATTTACAGAAACAACGTAAAAATTCGACGGTCTTTATAAAATTTTTTTATTTTAATACTGACAATTTAACGCTTATATTATCTTTGAAGAGAATTTTTTAATAAAAATATAAGTTTGACAATTTTTCTCTCCAGATTAATAAACAACGGAAAATTATTATATGACGGACATTATATGATCATTTTTTTGCAAAATTTTAATTGGAGAAAAATACTTGAAATTTTTTTAATCAAATCTTTTTATTAGATATAATTATTTAATATTTATTAAATATCCATATTTAATATTTGTAATAAATAATTAAATATTTTCTGACCAAAAATAAATTTAAAAATTTGAATTTTCCTACAAGTTTTCCCATACCACTAAAGTTAAACATTATTCAAAAATTTTACCAAGATATTTCCAAGTGAAAATTTCATTCAACCAAAATTTGCGTCGAAACTACTCCTTAGAAAGTAATTGCTGGGATTTTAGTTTTTTGGTGTAGTAGTCTATGCGAAAAATATGTATTTAAGGAGGTGGGCGTCGTAATTTTTTGAGCCCTTTATAGAATATTATGATACATTAATATCGGTTATGACTAAAGTTGACCCAAGGAATCTCATGGTGAAATTATTTTTTCAAAACAATCTAGTAAGAAAATCTAGAATTTTCAAATTCAATATATTTTAGCTTTAACCCGAATAAAACCAGTATTCTTCGTGATATGAACTTTTTATTGATAAATTACCGCCTAAACGATGCATGAAATTAAAATTATCGAAAATGCTTAATTGAATTCTAAAAATTTCAATTATTTTAAGCAAAAATGTTAAACCTAATTATCGAATTTGACGCTGATTGTTAAAATTTCGATTAGCTGTAAGCCAATTTTTGATCATGAAAATCTTCAGCTCAATTGTGGTATTTTGTTCCGATTAGACGAACAATTTTTTTTCGAACTTTCATTTCCGGTTCACTTATAGTCATATTTCTAGAATTCTAGGGTAAATTCAAAAAATCGAGACAAACATATTGACGACACTTATTCATGCTACGTGAGTCGAAAAACGGTCTTATTCTGAACATCGTCTAGGAGAAGTATCACTTTGAAGACGAAAAATTGTAAAATCTAGGCGTTCAAAAGTGATTCTAGAAAATTCAAGAGCGAAATTCAAAAAATGGGAAAACATATTAGTGACTCACTCTTCCGTACTCTGTGTAAATTTTCATACGCTTTGTATTGGGGTCTAAAAAGAGATAGATTTTTAAAAAACTGTTTAGTGTTTAGATATACTCACCACTGGTGTGATGTAAAATGTTAAGTTTGAGATATGGAATCGTTAGGGCGAAGGCTAACCTATAAACGAGTATCTCAGATTTTTCACAACTGCCTAGAATTATTATGAGCGGGATTGAAATGTACCAGATTACGACGCCCACCCCCTTAAATGTTATGACAATCGTATTTGAAATGATAAATAATTATAGTGTCATCATAGTGACACCATAATGCCACTTTTACTTGCGTTTCTCACAGCTAAATCAATTTTTTTGATGATAATCTTGATTAATAATTTTTCCTGATCTCATTTGGAAATTATCTTCTATTTTGTTGAAAACCAATTATATAATTTATATTTTTGATTTTGATATGTGAAGTATCATTAACCGGAACTAAACAAGATATCAAAATTAAAAATGCACCTTGTATAATTCGTTTTCATTTCTGATAAAAATATTTATCTAAATTTAATGGAAAATTTGGCCTTTAATTGAAAAAAATGATTTCATAAATAAAGGCATTTGTTAGGCTGCAACCTGAGTTATTTTGTGTAGTAGTTTACTTGCGAAAAATATTTATTTAAATATTATGACAATCGTATTTGATATTATAAATAATTATAGTGTTACGCTAGTGACACGGTAAACCCACGTCTGGTTCAAATAATATTTTCTTCAGTATTTGTATTTATACAGATTATCGAGCTCATTATTTTCAAAATCTGGGGAAAATAAAGGAAACGTCGACATTTTAGACTGTGTATCATCAAATAGAATAATTTCATTTTATACAGATTATAAAATTAAATTTTCATTAGGGGGTGGCGGAAATTTATTTCAGATTTTCGGGATGGTATTTGTCTTCGAAAGCAAATTTGCATTTAAAAATTTCTTGAAGGATTTTATGAAAATTTCGTCAATCGTAAAATTATTTTAATTCGTGCTAAACATTGTCTTTACGAATTTATTAAAATTGAAAATTAAGTCTTACAAAAAATACGAAAAATAGTTACATTCTCTGAATATTATATCCTGAACTTTATTTGTAGTATATACTTGGTATGTTTTAAAAAATTTGTAAAATGCCAAACTTATTGTAAAATTATTCAAAATATAATTATTGGTACAAAAACGGTTTATATCATAATATATTCGCCTGAGAGTTAAACCACGAAACATTGTCGGGATTTATGGTACCTCCTTAACCAAAAAAATCAGAAAACATATTTCTTCTAATATATTCGAGCTGGAAATTTCGCCACCGCTGGATTATGTCTTGCGGTAACATATGGACGCAAATCGGTCCTATGACATTTGTATGGTCAAGTTTGTAATTACGACAAAAAATACGTATAAAGCCGAATTTCGTTCATTAAAACATAAAATAAGTTTAGTTAACGTGAAAAATGCCGCCTAGCACACGGGTCTTCGGAGCAAAAACCTGCAGAAATTGAAATAAAAATAATTAAGAAAATAATACCTAAAATAACATCAGTTTTATAAATATTTGGAAAGTAATAATCTTAAATACTCGTGTGAACTTCTGTTTTAATTTCAACTTTGTAATTTTTTAGGTTAATAAAATGATCATAGTAAACCCGGTATTATTAATTTTTCAAATACGTACATGAAAAAAATGTAGAAAAAATTGTTGTGATAAATATTATCGGCTACCGTATTGAATTTAGTTCATTTTTTTTAAATATTCCATTTATATTGTAAATTTTGGTTTCATAATATTCATTAACTTTGGATTTATGATGATTTATTTCATATTTTACTACATTTTTTTATTACATGATCATTGACCGTAGTAGTCAGGCTTGTAAAAGGGAAGGGAACGTAGTGTTTTGGCATCTCCGAAAATATTTAGTAAATATTTCGAAAAGCTTGGCCAAGTGTCCTTATGACTACAAAAAATCTTCAGACATATTTATTTAATCTAACATCTAAACTAATAAGATGAGATAGTCGTAGTAATTTTAACTCTACGATTCACGGGCCGTTCAAATTCAAAACTCAAGATTGCATATTTTTTGAAGAAATATTTGTAGTAAAATATTATTTCTAGATAATTTCCGAAAAATTATTTAATTGCCATAATATATTTTTGGGAATACCTAATTTAAATAATTGATGATGCATGTACGAGAAAACTGATTTTATAATTAAAATTAAATTGGGAATCACATTTATTGTAATATATTTTTATAATGTACAAAAGAGAACCTACGAGCGTTTTAATCAAACGTAGTATGCAAACTAATAACTAGAGTTATTATGAATGTAAATATGACGACAATTTATTATATAATATAAATATCTATAAAACGACAATTTTACTACATTTTTATTTTTGATGCGAAAAAATTTAATTTTTAATTCTACAAAACTAACATATTGTTGGTTAAGTAAAAATTTGAATAAAAAATCATAATTTTTCATTAAAGTCTCAAACATTTTTATATATTTTCTATATTTCAAATATTTTATTGTAAATATAATAATATTGTAAGTATTTTTTATATCATATGTTTTTTCCATTTCAGTAATTTGACACAAGACTCAAAATGGAATTGATATTATAATCACAGTGATCTAAATAAACATCATTTACTTTATTTGAGCGTTTTTTGGGTTATTTATTTGTTAAATTTGAAACTATGCAAAATGCATATTTGTTGTGTGGCCTTTGTGCTCTCTGCCCGTCCCCTGATATCTCGGCCTTGATGTTAAACGTAAATGTGGATTAATTACGATTTTAATTAGGCTGGAATGTCGCCTCTCCATTACCTGTTTTGGAATAATGGCCCCCTTAAGGAGAGTAACCTCCGTGAAGCTGCCCGTTTTCTGGTGGCCACAGGATGTCTCATCGACCTGCGTGATCGCACCGGAGAGTCGCCCTTTCATGTCGCCTGCCTGCGCAAGGAACGTGTTCAATATATAGCCCCAGATTCCCTCTAGATCCCCATCACCACGCTAAATGTTTTTTAATTCGAGGTCTGAGATTCCATAATAAAACTCGAAAATTTGGAAGAAAATACCATTTTTTCTCGAAATTTGATCAGGCGAATTGAAATTGACAGTTATATGCAATCTTAGAATACAAATCTAAGGTATGGAAATTCGAGAAAAATATTATAGAGCTTTTACCAACGTTCACCAATCAAAAATCTATTTTCGAATATTTATTTTAAATTTTATTTTAAATAGGTTTTGGAAATTTATATTCAAACATATCTTTGGTATTTTTTAAACTTGCTTGGTATGTTAACAAACGCTTTATAATATGCCTTTAAATCCAATTGAGTATTTTGCTGTCAATTTCGCAGCTTGAAAGCGAATAATAATTATTCCATGAATAATTTGAATGAATTTTTCGATTCATTTTGAAACATTTTTTTCTAATTTGACAGTCTGACATAAATACTGCCAAACAATGATACAATGGAATCAGAATTAATTTCATTTTTGATCTAGATATTAATTTATAAGATACTGCAACTGGTGTGAAAATACGTGGTAAAATATATATATATTCTTCAAGGGGTGTTTTTGCGCCTCTAAATCAGCAGTAAAGGCTTAGCTCCACACGCCCGTTCGCACCCAAATTGTTTTATTTAAAGATAAACGTCTAAAATGCAAAACTTAACGCCAAAATTCATTTCCAAAATTGGTTTTCAAGTACCTACCCTAAAACCTTTACAATAATCCCTTTTCGGCATCATTTCTTTATTATTTTAAATTCTTTCATTTTGTTCGCTAAAGAATTTATCTATAATCTCATACAGACGATTGAGCATTTTCGAACCATTGGTCATGTAAAGGTACGATTTGGGAAGTATTTCTAAAAATGCGTTGTTTATTTTCGGACAATTGGGCACTTTCGGACGATTTATGCCAGCCCACTGTATATTCTGCGATTATTGGTAATCGTCAGAATTATTAGATAAATTAAACGTGACAGAAATACTTGTCTACCAATCAGCGAATTTACAATTGCGAAATTGATAAGAATTCGAAGTTTGTTTCAAACTGTAATTTATGGTTGATTTATAGTTAACGGGGGATATGAACGCGACTTTTGAATTTAATTTGACAAGAACGGTCTTCCTCGAAAAATGTTTTCAAATTAAATCGAAAATTCATGATTATAAACTGGGTTTGCTGTAAATCCAATAAATCAAAATTAAAAAAAAACGTTGAGTTTATTTGCAATTGCAAAATTATTCAAATTTTGGCAATTTTTAGGCAAGGATTCGTTTATAAAATTTGGAATGAAACTTTTATTATTGAAAATCGTAGGTTGAAATTTGCAAAAGGCAGGGAAATTTTATTATAATTATTTGAATCTTCAAAATTGAGTTATTTCGCTCTTTTTTTAATTTTTGAAATTAATTTCAATCAAATTTTGAAGAAACTTAATGTTTGATAAATTTTAGTTAATCTATCGAAAATTCAACTTGAACTTGTTCCCAAAATTTCTAATTACATTCTAGTATAAGTTATCGGGTAATTTGCTCTAGTTAGAGCTCGTTAATAACAAATCCAATAAACCCAGACACATTTTAACCAGTAATTAAATGCTAATTAATCTGATTGGATCTATTTCGAAATATTACCCAATCAACTTGACATATATCTCGCACTCTAAAACACTAATTAGGGATTATGAAACATCGGTGGCTTTAGGGGGGCACTTGAAATATAAGAAGTGGATTTTGAATTTTCGGAAAGATCGATGTTTCTTTAAATTGGGTCGTTTTTAAATAAATGATTCAGTCGTGGAGATACAAATATAGTAATCCCATTCCTTATGATAAATTTTGTTCTGATCTTATCTTCTATATTAAATTCCGTTAAAAAAGTTTATGCCAGTTTTAATTTTCAAATTTTTTTTCCGAAAATTACTGGCGAACCCGCTGAACAATTGGTCTTTAAATCGCTCATATTTGTCAATTGATAATCTAGTTATAATGACTGCATAATTTGTTTTTCATAATTTAGCAAAATATAAGGACTGCGGTTTTTGGAATTAAAATCATAATAAATACGTTTTATTAAATGAATTTTACTGCTAAAGGGTTTACAACTAGCCTATTTTGGTGATTATGAACCTCATGGCGTAATTAAGTTGTTAAGAAAACGCTTTTAAATGTCTTTTATTGCCAATAATTTTATAAAAAAGGTCCTAGTGAATGCTATATCCCCTCATACACCAACGTTATTATTTGTAGGGGTATATTATATAACGTATATTGATTAAGGGCCCTTAGCCGACAGATGGTGACTATTCGAAAAATGCGGAATCCGAACATTTGATTGGTTGTTCAGCCCAAATCTGACCAATTAAATCGGCCCATTTTGCAATCCAGGGTTTTAATTGGGTGCTTGTATCCCGCGCTGTTTGTATCATTCAAATAGTCACGATCTGTCAACTGAGGGCCCTTAATCCATATAATAATAAGCTTAAATTTCCTTCAAATAAGGGCCTTCGGTTTAAAAGAGATATACAGTATATTTTGCTACATTCTACGGTTTTATTGTGAGCCATCTTTCGGTATTAATGAAATTCTACAGTAGCATATGAGACGATTTGAAATAAGGAATTTCAAAAATAAAAAATCGGTTTCTAATGTGTTCAGCGATTTGTAAGAATTGTTTCTTTAGGTCATTCTTAGACGACCTAGGATTTTTTTTTATAAAAATTTTCAAAGAAAAATCGATTTTAAGGTCAATTTTCGTGATTTTACAGGTAGTATGTGATCCAGTTCTAGCGAAGCCATATGAAGTGCTAGACGGCTGATTTTTGGCCAGTGAAAATTAAGCGTTTTCGGTTACCCGTTTTTTTGATTGAGGGTCGCGCCATTATTTGACCTCTATATGACCGGTCAAAGTTCAAGGTCAATCTCAAGTTCATCGTATAGACTTGTAATACCCCAAAAGAATCGGAAGGGTCGACTTTCTCATGAACGTATTAGCAACTATGGTCAATAATGTACTGAAAGGTCGCTAGAGAGCACAACTGTCAACACCCAAGGTCAACCTCAAGTTCATCGTTTAGACTTGCAGTACCCCCAAAAGAATTGGAAGGGTCGACTTTCTGATGAACGTATTAGCAACTATGGTCAATAATGTACGAAAAGGTCGCTAGAGAGCAAAAACTTTTTTGCTTTCTAGTTTTTGCTCTCTGGCCTTTCAGACATTATGACCCATAGTTGCTATAGTTCATCAGAAAGTCGGCCCTTCCGATCTTTTGAGGGTACTGCAAGTCTAAACATGAACTTGAGTTTGACCTTGTGTTTGACCAGTTTTGCTCTCTAGCGACCTTTCAGTACATTATTGACCCATAGTTGCTAATACGTTCATTAGAAGTCGACCTTCCGATTCTTTTGGGGGTATTACAAGTCTATACATGAGATTGACATTGAACTTTGACGGTCATTAGAGGTCAAATATTGGTCGCCGACCTCAATCAAAAAACGGTAATCGAAAAACGCTCTAATTTTCACTGGCCAAAAAATCAGCCTTCTAGCACTTCAGACGGCTTCGCTAGAACATGGATCACATACTACCTGTAAAATCACGAAAAATTGACGTAAAATCGATTTTTTTTTGAAAATTTTTAATAAAAAAAAAATCCTAAGTCTTAAAATGACAGAAAAAATTCTCTACAAGATAGCTGAACACATTAAAACCAATTTTTATTTTTAAATTCTTATTTCAAATCGTCTGACATGATACATGATATGAATATACAAAATAAAATAATACAGTAAATCATATTAATGTATTCTATTTAAAAAACATGCAACTGTAGAATTTCATAAATACCACACGTTGGATGACAGTATAACCGGTAAATATAGTTAAATTTCTATAATCACAATTAAACAGATGCATTCATTATCATTAGAATAATCGTCGAATACCGGAAATTTTACAGACCAATCGTCTACAAAATATACCGGTTTCATAGGTAATTTTGATATATAATTGATCATAAATATATTCTGCTATAGTGAAATAGCTCATTAATCATACGGATGTTATAAGCTTTAGCAGACGTTTTGAAGAGCCTGCTTATAGATCTTGATCTCGCTCAGTGGCTGAAATGAATTCATTTTTTTATAAGACTTCCAATTTAGAAATATCTATTAGAAACTATTTTATTTGCAAAAAAATAAAACTATGTAAATGTATACAGGGGGGCCAATATCGCCGAAAAAAATCTACGCAATTTCACGATTTTTAGCTGATATACTTCCAGTGCCAATATCGCACATTCGTAATACATTTCGACCACCAATTGTTTTCTCGTTTTTTGTCCGTGAAGTGTCAATTATAAACATACTAACTCCAGTTGCTCTATTTTTTTTCTACATATCAATAAATACCATATTTCTCTTAAATTACGGAGGTTATGTACGGAAATATATTTAGGTTTCAATTTTTTTCTCGACTTATTCGGCAAACAAAATAAGAATGAGCGTGGTCTCGGTTTTCCACGACCTTAAGTTCGCTCACCAAGTCGCGCTCAAGTGCAAATTTTATAAAAGCTTTCCATGCTTACCTGCATACCCATTTCACTGAATTCTCATCTGTGAATTGAAGATGAAGTTAATCTTTAATTTGGCAAGACCGATTTTCTTTTTATCATTTGGACCAAATAATTTGGTACAGTATAAAAACCTCAAAAAAAATTCTAGGTCTCCGAAAATCTCGCCAAAACAATCCTCGGAGTCGTTTTTTAATTAAAGTATAACAATCAATAGGTCAATTATGATCAGGAGGGGCGCTAAAAAATGCCTTTGTTTGCCTTCTAGCGCCCTTTATGAACATAATTGACCTATGGTTTGTAATACTTTTATTAGACAATCGACTACCAAAAATATGCTGGCGCTATTTTTTGGGCGATCCGAGTTGACCTTTAGATTTTTTGAGGTTATCGACTATACAAAATGAGAAAAAGAAAATTGGCCTAGCCCAATTAAAGATTAACCATATCTTTAGTTCACAGATGAAAATGGAGTGATTTGAGTGTGCAGATAAGCAAGAAAGCGATTATGAAATTTTCAATTCAGCGCCATCTTGTGGGCGAACATCAGTTCGTGGAAGTCTGATACAACGCTCATTCTTATTTTTTTGGCCGAATTAGTCGGGACAGAAATTTTAAGCAAGATTTATTTGAGTACATAACCTCCTCTCAAAATGATCTAAGATACCAATCACAAAAAAAATTTGCATCAAAATATTATGCTCCGTAGCGGCAATTTAATTTTATTCATTTTTAAGCATCGAAATTGAAAAAATTAGATTGGCGCTAGAGAGCGTCGAACAAAAAAAGAATGACGACCACCCCCTTATAAGTGTATATTTGAACATCTTAAACTGAACAGGATCCATTGACTGCATTTCACGTGCTACACGAACTTGGTGCTGATCTGTTGATGAAAACCAAGAAGAAAGAAACTGCGCTCCATCTGGTGGCCGCAAGTTGTGACCCCCTTAAGATGCCGGCGGCGTTTAAATTCTTGCTCGATTCTGGTGCCGATTCCAGTGCCAAAGACTGCTCTCACAAGACCATGTTGTACTATGTTCTTGAGCGTAAGGAGGTTTCTCAGGAGATTCGCACGCTAATAATGAAAATGGTACACCCCTCGCAATTTGATGAAATCGGTATCACGGATACTGACAGTGTTGTATTATCCCCTCAAACCTCGTCCGGCTTTTCGGAAAAAATGTCGGTTGATTTCAGCGATGATCCGGGCTCGCCGTCTTTAAGGGAGAGCCATCAGAGCCAATTTCTGACGCCCCTGCTCCCCGTATCGCCCTTTAGTGCTCGTTATAGCCCGTATGAACCTCGCAACACCGCTCGCATCTTACGACAAAGATCATCTACACAATGTTACCCTATTTCAACCTCAAACTATCATAAGTCAAGCACCGAATCCGATACGGCCTCGACGTCCGATCTCAGTAGCGGATCGGACTGCGTCAACGTTTCAAGCCGGGGAAGCGGCTACATCCCCCGCAGCGCGATGTCCTCTCAGCATCATCATCAGCAGGTGCTCCTCAGCCCCTCCCCTCCTGTATCCCAGTGGTTTTCGTCCTCATCGTCGTCCTCCTCGTCGCCGGTGCGCCCCACGTCTATTGCGGCTGCGATGGTGCAAGACGCGCCGCGCCCCTCGCACCACCTGCCGAGCACCGACGAAATGGCTATGTGCGCCTGCGCTCCCTGCAAACGGCAAATGCTCAGCAAAACCGAGGCGGAAATTGCTCGCATTCGATTGGGCGATGTCGAGCGGGAAAACGCAGAGTTAAGGCGCCTCTTAAAACGCACCCAGGAGCGCCTCGAGCGCCACGAAAATTGCCCCATTTGCATGACCGCCTACACGATCTCGAGCCGGCGCACCCTAAAATCCTGCGGGCACATGCTCTGCGAAAACTGCGCCATGAAGTGGCTGGAGACTGAATCACAGCAGGATATTATGGAGGGGGATGACGAAATCGATCAAATACCCCTAAAGGAGCCCGTGCTCTGTCCCGTTTGCCGTACACCTTATGACACAAATGACCTTGTGAAAAGCTTGATTTCCTAGAATAACTGAAAACAACATAAAATCAACCACCAACAACAACCGCTTCCATTGTCTCTTTTCGTTCTCACTTCCAGCGCATTTTTAACTCCCCGAAACATAAAAAAACTTGTGTCCAATATATATATATATATATCTGGCTAAAAGGCCATGATCTGACGCCGCTACTATTTTACTTTTTTTTTCTTTATCGCCCTCTCCCCACCCCTTTGAAATTGCGATCCCCAAAATTACGGGTCGATGATAGTGTAAAGGTAACTCACAGAAAATTTTTGGTCATTTATGGACACGTTTTTTTTAATTTTTTGTTTTCTGTTAGTGGTTGTTTTATGACACCAGTGGAGTCAAATTAAAAAATAGTTCATATTATAAAATTATCTGTTATAACTTCAAATTTTACATAATTGATTAAAATTCTGGAAAGTTATTCGAAATTTTAGATTTATTAGAATTTTTTATAGGAATAGTATATGACTCATATATTATTCCTATAAAAAATTCCAATAAATTTGAAATTTTGAATAACTTTCTAGAATTTTCATCGATTCTGTATAATTACAAGATTTTGAAGTCACAACCAATGGCTAATTTTCTATATGGCCACCAATCAGAATCGAAAAAAATTTCCTCACCTTATTGAAAATCAAAACACTGTGCTCTATTTTGTTTAAAAAACAGGCCATCAAGCTCTTGTGAGTTCATTTTTATTTTAAAACCTGCATCATATCAGGTTGCTAAATTTTTTATATATTCTACTATCTACCCCGTTAATTGCAATGAACACCTAAATTGCAATCTATTTCATCCCCGATACAAAAAAATACACAAAAACAGTGTCGAACAATGAAAAAAATCAAATCTTATTTGAATACTGACAAAACTTCTTTAACTTCTCTCCGTATAAAAAGAGCCTTTATATCCCTCACGCTTTTTCGGTACCCGAGTTGGCGCTAGTGAGCAGATTATATATCACGTGATTTGGCGCGTTTTTTAAGGTTGGCCTACTTTGATTTTTAATTATTTTCTGGTCAAAAGGTTAGTTCATCTATCACGTGATTCGCTTCATCAGGAGTATCTCTAACTGTTTGAACAAAAAATAGACAAAATTTACTATCAGGTCCCTCGGTTTCGAGCAGACGCCTAATGAACAGATTTGCAAAAATAACGACCCCCAATCAGATTCTCAATTTCTGTCCACTAGCCGTCCGCTTTGGTTTTGTGGTACAAAAGAGACAGCCGGAAGCGTGGGGGTTAACCCATCTCTGAATAATTAATCCGAGCATTGAATTCCTTCGTTAATTATTTATTTTAAAATTAAGTTCAAACCGCTCCTCTTTAATGTACAAAATTATTACGACTCACTATGACATTAAAATTAGGATTAAAAACGAAAATTGTTTTTTGACTATTTTATTTGGCGCAGATTCTACATAACCTCACAGAGCCAGGAAGATGCCACTTTTGTGCCATCCGAATTTTCATTTAACCCCCACTCAACCGTTTTAGCCAAAAATCAAATTCTGTAAATAATTTTTTAATCAGTTAATTTGAATTAACTCCATGAATGACACCGAGCTCCAATTTTCGGGTGAATAACTGGAAAATTGAGGATTTGATTGGTCGAAAATCAGACAGTCTTGTACCGGAAAATCGCAGCAGAGTTGGTTTTAGTGGACGCTACTTTTGCGATACGGAATCAATTAAACGGCGTCCTACGAAAATTCGAGAAATTATCAATTTATTATTTTTGGAAGAATTTTTAACAAATCACACTGAAAAAGAGCGGATATCATCAAACTTTAGGTAATTTCCGCTCTTTTTAGTGGGATTTGTTTGAAATTTTTCATAAACTAATAAAATCTATACAAAATTTCTCGAATTTTCGGGACATTTTATTATGTATGACGCCGAGATATATATTAAAAATCGCAAAACTCGTGTATTAAACTTACTCAACTGTAACCCATCAGATCATAAATTTTAAATCAAAATATGTTGGGCCAATATTATTTAGTCATTCCTTTGATCAATTTTTTCGCCAAATCAGAGTCCAAATTTTTCCAGGCTGCACTCAAATTATCAGTCGGCTCTGTCAGTCGTGGAGTTAATCTAGGGAATTGTCCCTGTTTACCGCTGAACAAGTATTGCCAAATGAAAGGCGATTTGGCACTTAGTGATATTCTGTTGGCCTTTCTTGAGATACACTTTGTAACGTTTAAATAAACAAAAAAAGTAAAAAAATATTTGCCGTTTTCTTATTTATAGTGCAGGTTAGGGTGAGAAAGGGCCAGTGAAAAATATTGGGTGAGCGATAAATAAATCAAAGTTATTTAAGGTCGGCTTTCAGCTGAACATAAAAACTATTTATAAGTTTGTTAAATTACACTAGCAATAGGGTGTCAGCAGCCAGCAAAAAATCGCAATGAACACTTTTTGAGAAAACCAAAAACTGTAAAATGCGTAAAATTTGGTAAAAATTTCGAATTTTATTTTGACTTTTCGAAATTTTGAAATCTTAGCCCGATTTTGATTAGTTAACATTTCAACCGATCAGAATTTTTTATTTCGACTTCAATGTATTTTTTTATGCAGATTTCGAGAATATATCCCCCTTTCACACTCATAGTGTGACACTACATTGTATGCCAAAGATTTGGGCCTTGTCTCGTAAAAGTAGTTGGTTATCTAGTAGTAGACCCCAAATCTTTGGCATAGTGAGAAAGGGGGATATCCCTTTATCACCTTTTGGTTAGAATGCGTAGCCACAACGTTAAAATCACACGTTAAAAGGAGTAGTGGCTACGCATTATAACCAAAAGGTGATAAAGGGATATATCAATATATGTTTATTATCAATTTTTACTTTTTTTCCTGATTTTAAATTCGTAAATTAGATTTTTGGCCATCTGGTGGTCAAAATAAAGAAAACAAATTTAAGCCAAAATTTTTTGTCTACAGCGAGAAAATCACTTTTGACTGTGGACACCCTAACTAGGGAGTCCCTAGTAGGGACTCATTTGAAGCAATGACCAAAATTTTTATAAATTGTCGAAATAAGATGTAAATTGATTTGGTTGGCCTGGTTTTCTCGAATAACGTCGATTATTTGGCTACTCAATAAGAACTGTAATTGTTGACGTGTTACCACCAAGTAAGTAGTACTAATCCCAGGAAAGTAGGGATATCATTTTCCCAACCAAAGTGCCTCTCAGTAGTAAATAGGGTGTCTACACTAGGGCGTCACAGGTTGATTCGACTCAGAAAAAATGTCGAAACTGAGAATTGTCAGTACTCCTAATAGGAGTCTCCCATCGTGTTCCTTGGTTAATTTGGAGCAAAAAACTGGTAAGGGTACATAACGCGGGCCAAAATTCAAAGCATATGCTGCACCAAAGGTATGGTTAATTTGTAACAAGGATGCCAAAAATGACAATTAAAATGTCCCAAAGTGACCACAAGAGCCGCTAGAGAGCAAATGCGAAGCATTTGCTGGACTATTTTTTTGTTGGCCTCATGAGTAAATTTGTACCAGGGAAGTCGAAAATGACACTTAAAATGTTCCAAAGTGACCACAGGAGCCGCTAGAGAGCAAAATGGGACAATATGAAACCTGATTTTTTAGGGGTAAATTAATATCTGTTTGATCGAAATTGGGTTTCAAACTCATCAAAAGTACACACATTTGTTCGAAGGGGAAAATCCTCACAAAATAACTTATTATGCATTTCATATTCTCTATGACGATGCTCAAGAATATCAAAAATATNATGTTCTTCAGCCAGAGAGTAGTTAAGACTAAAGTTTATGTTACTAAACATTTTTTGTCAAGAAAAATTCGCAATAAAACTTATTTCTGGTAACCATTCTTCGATAAAAGCTAGTTAGCTTTAAGCTACGTTTACAACTCATGTAGAAAAATAGAGGAAATTATGTTGTTTATATATTGTCATTTTCGTAGATTTTTTTTTTCGAACCAATGTGTAAAACTTTATTAAAAAATATTGTTGAATCAGTATTTGGTAAACAAACAAAGATTTTGAAAATACGCGCTCTAGTCCCCCGTATGGAAAACCGAGGTTGTTGAGCATTCTTTTTGAGTGACGATTTCATGAGTGTGAACTTTGTAGCTACTTTAACGTTAAAACCATTGACGTAGTTTAGGTGAAGTAAAATTTCCGACAATCAGTTCTAAGGTACCGCCCTCCGTATATCCATAACTAATTTATCGATACTAGCTGGGTTTTGGGAGGATATAGTCAATCCTTGAAGAACATAGTCATGTTTCGAGAACAATAGTTATCTTTCGAGAACATAGGTATCTTTCGAAGACCATAGTCACTTACGTGAGTATAATTATCTTGCCAATAGACTTGAAGCAAGTCCTACGACCCATGTAACATCAAGTGAACTCTAGGCATGTGATTACCGCGAAACATGTTGTTCAATATGCCAAAGATGTTCTTGTCATTGTTCTGCGGTTAATTATTTATTAAGGGGGTACCCCTCAGGTGAACAGCATGATTGTGTGGTTTTTTTTAGGGCAAATATCTTAAAGACTACACATCTGTGTAAACCCAAAGGTTGAATACAATGTAATACGGTATGTTCAAGTTTGATGGAATGGGTCCCCCCAAAAAAGCGTAGGCGTGTAAGGCAAAAGACGAATTTGTAGAAAAGACGTAGGCGTGTTATTCCATTTAGTGATTCCCTATGTAGTTGAACGAATATTATATCCTGAACGATAATTGAACATCACTGGATTGCTCGACCAAAATCAGGAACTAGCTCAAAAATAGAGTCATATTTTCTCGCAAAAGCCTATTCTTCTGTGAGGTTTTGAAAGCAGGGAATTTGTTCGTAAGCGTTTTTATTAGCCACAAATACTAACTGCAGGGTCTGTTCGGTTCTTATGCAGGGTACTTATCGTTTAAAATTTTTTTTAATAAATTCGCTCCCAGAATCAGACAAGAAACTTTTGAGGTGATTTGAGGGTCTTGCCGCAAAAGCCTATTCGCTCCCTTAAATTGTTTTAGCAAAAAAATTTGAAACCAAAATTATGAAGTACGTATAACCCATAGTCATGAATCAAGAGAAGAGTTCGCCGGACAGCTGTTACTATTGAACGCCTAATTTTTGTGTGTTTTTTTTTATTCCGAAAAACTGAACGTAAATGCCGAAAATCTACTGTATAAATTTCTGATCAAAAATCAAGACGATAATTTCCAAAAGGATGAAAAGATTTTCCTCGCGAGTAATGGAGATAAAGTACTACAACTTTTGTTAAAAATGCCAATTTTCCCGGAAATAATTTTTTTGCTTGAGCATCAATGCCATGAAGGGGTACCCCTTAAAATAGTAACGTGAACGTACTTGATACCGTGATTGTTTTATTAATGGTCTAAAATTATAAGTTCAAATACAAGGTTAAATTTATCGTCTTCAATCTTGTTTTATAAAATTAAACATGTTTTATTGTTATTATTGTTTAATTTGTTATTTATTAAAAGTCGTAAGGATTATTTTAAATATTTTATAACTGTTTAAACTTTGTAGCTGTAGTCCTGAATGTCGAAAATGGCGAAATAATCGAAACTTTTAATAAATTACAAATTTATTGGTGATTTTAAATATTTTGACGAAAAAATCTCAACAAAAAACGAAATTATATATATACGTATCGCAAACGAAATTTCTAAATTTAATACCGTAAAAACGAGTTCAAAGAATATAGATTTTTTTTGGAAAAAGATTTTGTTTTTATAAACATGGTGGCTGGAGAGACAGAAGTTTTGGAAAATTGACGAATATAATAGTTAAACAGGCGAGGACAGCTATCTTAAATACCTGAACATGCACCTTAGTTGAGATATGAGACTTGCATTCAAAGTATTAACTAGTTGCCATTTTTGAATATATTATTAATCTTTGTTCCCAACCTAATTCCGGTCTAAAAGCTTTACTATCGTCTCTATAGCGGCGGTGTTTGAATCCCACTAATATTGTCTAGTGATTGTCTTGAGGTATGATTATTAAGCAAGAGTGATATTGGGGACCGTCAATGTTGAATCGGGTATAATCACTCAAGCAATCAACTAAGACAACGATTATTTTTTTGTGTGGGATTCGAATACACGCGCTAATAGAGATAGTTTACTCTTAAGCATTTTTGAATGAATGGATAGGTTGGGAAAATGAGTATGGATTACGAGGACCTCTAGAGGACCGATCACTGAATATTGAATGATACAACAACGCGGGATACTAGACCAATCAAAACCCTGGAATTGCAGAAAAGGCGATTTCATCGGTCAGATTTGGAAGGAATCAACCGATCAAATGCTCAGAAGTTCCGCATTTTTTTCAAAATATTCAGGATCTGAGTCGGTAATCAATAATTAATGAAAAATGACACTAGTCAATAAAACTTTCAATTTATCCCTATCCCCAACCAAATTCATCTCAGTCGTTCAATATCGAAGATCCTGCCTAGCGTCGGATTTAATCTCGATGCGTCCAATAACTTGAGCCAGTGCCAATCACATTCAATACCCGATTGCGACTCAATTCAAGAATCCGCGCGCTTAATTGGCCAACTTTATCAAAGTTATGACGCTCCAGATATAATCGACGACTAGGCAGGATTTTCGATAGTGTCCCCAAACTGTTTTACATTTCCGACTTTGGAGAGACGAGTCGTCTGATTGAGTTATCAGATAGCTTTTAGTAACCACACATATTCAGGAGAAAAAAAATAGGTACGAATCGGACCATTTTTTCAAATAAACATTCCGCGATTTATGAAATAGTTGTTTTCTTCTTTAGAAAAAGTTTGGAAGAAATGGATGAGTCGTTTTCCAAACGCCGAAATGTAAACGGTGTAGACTAGGTGCGTCACAGGTCGAGGCCAAATAGAGACTAAAAGGGTAGCTGAAAAAAATCCGAGGAAAGTCATCCTCTTTATTTTTTTCGGAAGAATTCGAAAAAAATAATTTCGAAAAATTTTCAAAAAATTTTCGAATTTGTTTCCAAAATTTTTAAAAATCCCGAAATTTTCAAAATAGCACAAGTAAACCCGAGAAGGGGCCGAAAATTCTACAGACTTTTGGCTGAAAAAAAACGGCACTTTTCCAATTGAAATGATCAAATCACCCTTTAATCAGGCTCCCAAAATTTCCGAGAATTGGCCTGATTATTAATTGATACATTTTCTTTGCATCTAAAGTGTAAATCTCAAAAACATATTGTCTCTAATTATCCGGTAGTCATAAAGGCAAAATCCCTGAGAAAATGAGCAAAATACGAAATTGTCAACATCGCATATTTAATTTACGGCCTCTAGATTGGTTTCAAATTTCTTCTGAAAATTAGCATGACTCAGCATCAAGACCTTTTCTATGAAACACTGCTAGTCCTTAAAATTCTATATCCACTTCCGTTTTAACAGCCGGTTTTCTAGTGACCGCGTGTTTATAATCTAGTTTCTGGTCCATTTTAGCACCAGGGGAGTTAAATTTCAAAAGTCATAAGCCAAGTTTTTTGGGTAAGTAACAAAAGCGTGGCCAAAACATTATGGCCCGCCCCATGGAGGCCCATGGGAAGGTAAATCTCCTCAGGATCCGAAATTAAGTTAAGCTCGAAAATGATCCCACGAATAGCCGCTAGAGAGAAAAACCGGCCATAATGCAGGCTCAAAAACAAATACGCATATGGGTGAATCGACCCCAGGAATCTCAATTAGAAAAAGGTTAAGCACTAAATTGGACAACGAAGCCCGCTAGAGAGCAAAAACGTCGGCCAATGTGCAGGCCTCAAAAAAAATGAGGCCTACGGGCGTGAATCAGTATGGGAAAAAGCTTGAAAATGACCGTAAAAATTTGAAAAAAAATGCCCCACAATAGCCGCTAGAGAGCAATAACGCTGACTATATTCGGTGCCGTTAAAATTACAAAGGCTATGGTGTAAAATATATCAGAGAAGCCAAAAAATGCTCAAAAAAAAATTCAAAAGCCCTCTGAAAGCCGGCTAGGAAGACAAAAAGTGGAAAAAGAGAAGAATGTTTTTTTTTGAAATAATTTAGATGTTCTTGTTTCGCAGCAAATCAATTATTTTATTCAAAGGGGGGGGGGGGGGGGGGGGGAAAAAAAAGGGGGGGGGGGGGGGCGGGGGGAGGGGGGGGATTGGGGTTGAGTGAAGTACACAAGTCAGAAGTAACTTCATTATGAAATTGGCCTTCAAGAAAGTTTTCGTTTTGGTCCGATTTTCTATAATCAAAATAACCTACTAAGGAGCATGCAAACTTGTGAGGTAAAAATGTTTGAAACGATTTTACCATATAGCAGTTTTGTCGTGAATATTATTTTCAAATAGTATTGCTTCCCGGCTCGTCCGACATGTTAGCAATTTGTGCTTAACAAGATAATTGTGTACCAGTTAAAGGGCATGGCAAAATTTTACTTGGGCACATGATTCAAAAAACATGTATTTCGAAAAAAAATTTTCATAAATATATCGAATGCTAATTTTCTTTATTTTAACACAAAAATTTCAAAAGTAATTGCCTCCGGGCGTCATATCGTATTCATTGTGTTCACTTAGGACATGCCAAAACTTTTGATGAAATTAGATTCCATGGAACCGTCCACTGGCATCCCATAAAATTAAAAAAATTCTATTTAATAAATCATTAAAATTAAAGATTTTTTATTAAGGCCTCTCTCTAATCATAATTAAGAATTCATTGCCCTCCCGGCGGGGCCCTGCCGGGAGCCTATTACAATGTTACAATTTGTGTGTTTAATTACAAACATAATTGTGTACACTAAGGCCATGGCAAAAATTTTTACTTGGGTACATGAATACAAAAAACCCGTCGATTATATCCCTATTATATTCTAGTAATCATGCTGAGAAAGTGGGTTGATTAACAAAAAATATACCTAAGAAATAACATTTTAACGGTCAAAATTTTGCTGGGTTCATAAACAAATAACTGCTAGTGTACACTCGTGGCATGGCATAAACTTTTTCTTGGAAAAGTCTATGGTTATTGTTAAAAAAATATGGTCGTTGTTCCGCCTAACCCTAACCTTTCCAAGAAGAGCTTTGCGGTCCGTTTTTAATACCGTGTACAACTGGACACGGAGTTTACCCTAACCTCTAATTCTAATACTTTCAAGATAGGATTATATAAGTGTACACATAAAACTATAGTGTACACACGGGGCATGGCAAATTGTCAAAACAAAACTAGGGTTGGGAAACCCTATCTTCTCACCCAACCCTATTTTTTTTTCCTGACAAACCAAGTTTGCACGGTTTTTGATCCCCGGTGTATTACTGGGGAGTTCAAAAAATTTAAAGAAATTTAAATTTTGTTAAAGAATTATTTTGGTGAAATGTTTTCCTTATTCTGTACTTATCAATAAAGCAATTTATTAAATTATCCTCCAAAACACCATAAATGCCGAGATATTATTTTTGATATTTCTGAGCATCGATCATAGAGAATCTGAAATGCCCATAATAATTATTTTGTGAGGATTTCCCCCCTCGAACAAATGTGTTACTTTTGATGAGTTTGAAACCAGCAATTCGATCAAACAGATATTAATTTAACCCCCTAAAAAAAAATTCAGGTTTCATATTGTCCCCCATTTTGCTCTTAAGCAGGGCTCCTGTGGTCACTCCCTTGGGAACATTTTAAGTGTCCATTTCGACTTCCCTGGTACAGAATTTACTCATGAGGCCAACAAAAAATAGTCCCAGCAAATGGCTTCGAATTTGCTCTCTAGCGGCTCTTGTGGTCACTTTGGGACATTTTAGTTTTTGCTCTCTAGCGGCTTTCGTGGTCAATTTAGTGCTTAACCTTTTTCTAATTCGGATTCCTGGGGTCGATTCACCCTCATATGCGTATTTTTTTTGAGCCTGCATATGGCCCGCGTTTTTTCTCTCTAGCGGCTTTCGTGGATCATTTAGAGCTTAACTTAATTCGGATTCCTGAGGACGATTTACCTCCCATGGGCCCCATGGCGGGCCATAATTTTTTGGCCCACGTTTTGTACCCTTACCCAAAAAACTTGCTTATGACTTTTGAAATTTTAACTCCCTGGTGTCTAAAATGACCAAAATAGATACCGGTCACTAGAAAACCGGCTGTAAAACCGGAAGTGGATATAGAATTTTTAGTGACTATCAGTTTTTCAATAGAAAAGGTCTTGATGCTGAGTCATGCTAATTTTCAGAAAAATTGAAACCAATCTAGAGGGCCGTAAATTAAATTGCGATGTGACAATTTCGTATTTTGCTCATTTTTCTAGGGATTTTGCCCTTTTGCTACCGGATATAGAAGACAATATGTTTTTGAATTACACTTGATGCAAAGAAAATGTATCAATTAATAATCAGGCAAATTCTCGGAAAATTTTGAGCCGATTAAAGGGGTTGATGACTCATTTCAAATTGGAAAAGTGCGTTTTTTCAGCCAAAATTCTTAGAATTTTCGCCCCTCTCGTTTACTGTGCTATTTGAAAATTTCGGATTTTAAAAAATTTTGAAAAAATTCGAAATTTTTTTGAAAATTTTCGAAATTATTTTTTTCGAATTCTCCGAAAAAAATAAAGAGGAATGACTTCCTCGGATTTTTCAGATACCCTTTAGTCTCTATTTTGGCCTCGACCTGTGACGCCCTAGTCTACACCGTTTACATTTCGGCGTTTGGAAACGACTCATCCATTCTTCCAACTTTTTCTTGGAAACAACTTTCATAAATCGCGAATGTTTATTTGAAAAAATGGTCCGATTCGTACCTATTTTTTCTCTGAATATGTGTGGTTACTAAAAGCTATCTATAAACTCAATCAGATGAGTCGTCTCTCAAAGTCGAAATGTAAACAGTTTGGACACTATCGAAAATCCTGCCTAGTCGTCGATTTATCTGGAGCGTCATAACTTTGATAAAGTGGCCAATTAAAGCGCGGGATTCTTGAATTGAGTCGACAATCGGGTATTGTGATTGGACACTGGCTCAAAGTTATGACGCTCGAGATAAATCGACGACTAGGCAGGATCTTCGATATTGACTACTGAGATGAATTTTGGTTGGGATAGGGATTTAAATTGAAAGTATTGACTAGTGTCATTTTTTTAATATATTGATTACCGACTCAGATCCTGAATATTTGAAAAAATGCGGAATCTGAGCATTTGATCGGTTGATCCCTTCCAAATCTGACCGATGAAATCGGCCTTTTCTGCAATCCAGGGTTTTGATTGGGTGCTAGTATCCCGCGTT
>SCLH01000227.1:428892-462863 GCA_004367855.1 Oikopleura vanhoeffeni
TCGTCACTCAAAGAATGCTCAACACCTCGGTTTTCCATACGGGGTGACTAGAGCGGTATTTCAAAATCTTTTTATGTTTACCTAACTGTTCAACAAATATTTTTAATAAAGTTTTACAATTGTCAAAAAAAAAATCTACGAAAATGAAATATATAAACAACATATTTGCTTATTTTTTAATGAGTTGTAAACGTAGCTTAAAGCTAACTAGCTTTTATCGAAGATGGTTACCAGAAATAAGTTTTATTGCGATTTTTTACAAAAACATGTTTAGTAACTAAACTTTAGTTGGCTGAATTATTAAATTTTTCTATTTATTACGTCATTTTTTCTAAAGCTGAAGTGCAACATAAATGAGGAATTTTTCTAAATATTAGGCGTTACGCCGTAAAAGCCTAAGGCGTAGCATATCAAAATGACAAAACGATGCTTAGTTTTTTTATGTTTCCCACCCTAGTATTGAATGTACTCAAATCTATATTTTATGGAATTAAATTTATTTGCATGGTGTCACACGATTGGCGTTGGAGTTGGAATAAATCTCTTTTTTTGGTAGTTACGAAAGATCATCAGAAAACATAAATAAACAGAATAAAAATGTAGTGAAATGTTCGCAATTTTCGACTGAGGTCAGATACCACTGGTATCATACCAGGTTGAAACAAAAAACGTTCTCCACCCAGAGTTGCTTCTACAGAGCATGCGTTGGAATTTCATTGGCGGCTTCACTTTCCTCGCATGAAATTTTTATGGATAACAAAAAAACTATAATTTATATTCTTTTCCCAATCAAAGTTTACATTTTGGGTTTTGAAACGACTCATCCGATAAAGTTTTGAGAGAACTCAGAATAACCACACATATTGAGAAAACATCGAAAAAATTGGTACGAATCGGACCAGTTTCCCAACTTTTTTTCTCAAAAACTTATGAAAAATCTTAAATGTTTTTTATAAATATTTGTAGTCATTTTGAGATATCTAATAATGGTGGCAGTGAATTTTGACATTTTGGAGGTTTGGTACAGCTGAACTGATGGCTGTGGGATATTTCTGAGAAATAAATATGTAAGATCTATCCTTAATCTCGAGATTCCATTTGACATTTCAGTACCACTTCCACCAACCATCTGGTTAACCGCGGTTAAACACGAGTCGCTCGGCTTTTTTCTAAGAAACAAGGATTCTAGAGCTTATATCGGAGAGTTTTAAGATTTTGTGAAAACCTGCAAAATTGTCTGAATTTTAGTGTTTAGGTACCGTTGTTTTCGATTTTTGCCTCAGGAGCCAGGAAATGTTGTGAATGTGACGAAATTTCGCGAAAAAGGGCGTTTTCCGATGTTTTGATACAAGGCTTTTTCAATGGAAATGGTATAAATGTCACTTTTGGAATATTAGAAGCTTACTGGGTATATAATATTGTTTAGGTAGTACTTTTTTCGAATTTCGGCCTGATTGGCTGTGAATCGATGGATTATAGAGGTTACAAATTAATAAATTTGAATCAAAGGTTTTTATGAGCAAGATAATTTCATAGTCAAATCTTTTAAATTGGTCTTCTAAATAACACTTCTTAATTGTACGGTAATAGTTTTATCACAATCAGGTCATACAACGTTTGAGGTCAAAAATGTTCTATTGCAATTACAGTGGTTTTTTCAATAAATTAAGGGGGTACTGGTCGCTGGTTTTATGAGGCCTAAGGGATAATATAAATGCTCCAAAATGACCCAGGGTGATAACCAAGTGAACAACCGACCAAATCATCAAAAAAAAATTTTTAGATATTTTCTCTTTTTTTCGATTTTTTTCTAAGTATTTTTTTCAAAATTATGTTCAAAAATAACGTTTGCTTTAATTTAACCACTAAAACTTCAAAATATCACCTTGACATAACCTAACTTTCTGATCAGTGTTTTAGTAGCTTTCTTTTGAGCCTACTTACAAAAAAAACGAAGCACTTTTTTTTCGAAAATTTTCTCGTGGGTCCTTAAAAAATCATGTGTTTCGAATTAGGGTCGTATTAGTCGCAAAAAGTGCTCGAGTTTATTGGTTCGTATTTGTATAAGCAGCTTAGTAAAAAAACGAATGAATTTATATTTTTCCTAGGAGGAGATAGTTTTTCCGACAAATAAATGCGCAAAAAAGGTGGTCGAGTTTATTTTTGGTTCACATTTTTACAAGTTATGTCAAATTTCAGCAATTCGCAATAAAACCTAGGAGGAAGATAGTTTTAACCATTTTTGGCTTGACGTTCCTCTTGTGTCGGCTTAGGTGTGGGGGAGTGTATCCATACAAAAAAAGTTTTGGCCACATCTTGCACGCAAAACTAAAGGCTAGTTCTACAAATTGGCTAATCTCAATAATATCACCGACGCCCTGGTTGGCTAATATTTCATCGAGAAAAATAAGCCGTCATTTTTTCGAAAATTTCGAACTTTTTTCTTTGATCTTTGAACATTACTGAACAAAATGTCTTTTTCCATTTTTTCATCGTAGATTACTATCGTAGATTTCCAATGCTGAAAAACCGATAACACCCCACCTTCAACATAATCTCAAGATAAAATTCAACCGCATCTTCTCGCTTCGAAAATATTACAGGTTGTAATTTATTTTGTCGGTGTGTCACGCACAACTAGAACGAGAAGTCACGTGTCAAAGGCGTAAAACACGTGAATCCTCCTCACTGAACTTTCTTTACTTAAATGATGAAATAACCATTTATCTTGTTTTTTTTGAAAAAAGGAAGACTTCTTATTTTTGAAAAGTGCAAATTGACCAATTTAATTTGAACAGCACTGAGATGAGTTTAAACTTCATCAGTAGGGTGTAGGGTAGCAAAGGAATGTTCAAATAATAAACAAAAAGACCTGAAAGTTTGACAAAAATTTTGCCCACACTTAGATAGATAAAAATTGCATAAATATTATTTGATTTTAAACTCCATGGTGTCCAAAACAGTTTTTTGTACCCCACGCATTCCGCAGCTGCGCGGTTTTTTTTTATTTTTAATAAACATTTTACTACTACAATTAATAATGCGGCGCATCGATTGGAAATCTAGACACTGCTTGAAAAGTATTCGTCTCAAAATTTTTAAAAATTTCAATTTTTATGAAAATTTTGAGCAAGGCTTCTGATTGGTCCTCACAAAAAAGCTCAAGAATTAATTTTGATAAGTTCATCTTGTAGCGTAAATCAAGGCAATTATTTTCGACATAACAACCGACCCCCTCAGACCCCCAAGAAAAAAGTTAGGGACTTTTTCGACTTCTTGTCCTTCAAAAATTCTAGTTTTTTATAGAAAAACATTTTTTTGTTTTCAGTTCCACCGGGCTGTTAATTTCATGAAAAACGAGAAATACAATTTTACGTCTTCGGAATTAAAAATTAAAAAAAAATCTACTGAGAATAGGTCTCAATTTTGAAAAGAAAGGCGAAAGAAAGCCAAATTTTCGACAAAAATAGATCAAGTTTCTAAATTTTCTTTATGAAGATTGTGAACTTCAATTCAGTTTATATTTTTTTCGTGAAGAACCGATGTGGTAACCTTGAATTCAATCTTAGAATTATCTCAATTGAAACGAATTATTATGAATCAGGGGCACCTGATAAGATGCCCTAAAATATTCTGTTGGAAACTCATACTAAGCGTTAAATTACCTTTCACAGTGAGATGATTAAATCTTGAAGTTATAAAAACTTTGTGTCCACCCTAATCTCAGTTTCTATGTCTTGGCGAAAAACATTTTTTTGTTCCGTTTAGCAGATGAGATAACGGGGCTAATGTATTCAGGAAATCGTGACAAATGCTTCAAAGGTCATTCTTATATACACTTACTCTCACCTCTTATGGAAACCCCTCTAATTAGAAAACCAATTTGATAAACAAGAAATGTTTTTTATAGAAGATGTTTTTCAAACAGCACATTTTCAATCTATTATTATTAAATAAAATGAAATTTATAATTAAAAAGTTTTATCCGCTTGTTGCAATTAAAAAACATAATTTTCCTGATTTTTTCGAAATTTTGAAAATCGTAAAAGTGTTCAAGATCATACTTCTAATATCGTGCGGTTATTTTTTATATTTATATGACAAACTGATTTCCTTACCCCTTTTCTTCAATTGAAGGTTTTATTCAATTCAATATTGTTTTTTTCTATTTACGATATTTATGTCTCTAAAGAAAAAAATTATCGTTAAAAAACCCGAAAAAATATAATTTTAATTTTTTCTATCAAATTACATGTTTGAAGCGTACTTGAATAAAAGTTCTATATTTTTCGGTTAACAGTTAACTTGATAAAACAATAGTTTTTTTTAAAGTCGGTGGCCAGATTTGGCCACCGCTGAGTACGTCACTGTTCATAACTTCTGAGTATGTGGGTTAAGGGAGTTGTATATTCTGTTCAAAGGGAATGAACACAAAAACCGTGAGAATGTACTAGACTGGAAAATAACCATCTCTGGTTGGCCGAAAGCCGGCCTGTACACTCACTCGTTGCTTAGATCCCTATCCTACACCACACTGATATCTCTCTCTCCGATTTCAGGTTTTCTCACTCTGAACAAGATATACTGGCAATATGTCGATCAAAAAGTGATAAAGAGATTTTTTCCATTTTTTGACCTCAGCGTGGCTTGTTTAAACGAAGTGATTTAAGATAAAAATGTAAAAAATTGCTGAAAATTAGAAAATGGTTTGCTCTCTAGTTTCAGAACGATTTATAGAGAGCCAAAGAAATCAAAAGTTGAATTTTGCATGCATTATAACCAGTGATCTGAAACGGGATCGGGATCCCGAGTCAGGACCGAAATCGGTATCGGGCGGGATCGGGATTGAAAAAATATGACTCGGGACTGGGCGGGATCGGGATTGGAAACTCATCCAATTTTAGAACACTGATTATTACCACATTTGTTACTCGGAAAACGTAGTGTCCAGGAGAAAAATATTTTCAAAAATTGAACTAATTGACACAGATAAACGATTGGGATTTAAAAAAAATAGCTTCTCCCGCTAGAGTGCGCCAAAGTACGTAATTCCAGGTATTTTCAAGTTATAAAATTACAGCCTAAATCCGTTTGATTAAAATTACACTATGATATGTTTGTAAACCTTAAGTTCGTTCATGGTGAAAACCGATTGATTTCAAATAATAATTTCAGTTACAATTAAGTTTTAACTTTTGATACACCGGCCTTTATGTAATCTACATAGCCTAGAGATGTAAAAACGGATCGTGGGTTTACTCTGTCTTGGATGAACTTTGAAATGCCGCTTTTTGGTTTTTAAGATAATATTTCTATCTATAAATTCCACCAAACTCAGACCGAAATAATTTTTTTGAATTGACGCCGCTGGATCGAAATTCTGCGGTTTTCAGAAAGAACCTCAAATATTAAAAAACCTAGTTTTTACTGGTACCAGATAATGTCTTTCTCAGATAGAACGTTCATTTTCATGACATTTTTGTATTCACGTGAATTTTGTTGCAAATGAAAAATTGTGATTTTATTTTAGCTGAAATTTTAACAACTAAAAATGCTTCAAAGGTCGTAGAAATAAGCTCTGTGACGATGCTCAAGCATATCAAAAAAATATCTTGGCATTTATTAGTGTTTCGGAAGAGAATGTTCCGTTTTAAAAAGAACTTTTAAAAGCGTAGTGTCGGCGCACCGGTGTTCAACATTCTCGAATCGATACGACCCCTAAAGGTTGCTGCCGAATTTGGCTTAAATTTCGAGGATTTTAACTAATGGAGGAAAAAATCGATGACGATCGAAAATGTAGAAATTTTCGGAAATCCTGACTGTCCAATATTTTTTCTTCCCTTTCATTTAATTAAAGTACCTAAAATTAGTATCACCAGGATCGCCAAACGATTTCAGAACGACTGTTTATTTTTTATGTGTAAAATCTAAACTTTTCAGTTAACATTTTAAAGTGAAAACGAGTCTATCGGAAAAAAATATGCCGATTTATAAGATTATAATGATTTTATTTTAATTCCGTTTCTCAAAATCTTGTCACATTGATTCAAAGACTTTTGTCTTTAACCTTAACACACATTCTTGCCACGAAATATACCCAAATAAAGTTACAATTAAACTGAATTAAGAGAAGTATAAAATTGGAAACCAGGATAAAAGAGATGATCAGTAGCCGAATTTACGGGGCGGTTTTTGGTCATGACCCTTAACAAACTTTATTTCAGAATTAAATCGAAAGGAAATTCGTTGATAAGTTTTTCAAAAGCAACATAAAAACATATCATCCCCTGTTCAAGTGAAAATTTAATCAGATGATTATATCACTTACTTTTTCGGCATTTTAACATCCGGTTGACCCAAATTATTCTATATCAGTTCAAAACTATAACAGTGATTTTGTTGACTTTTTAGAAACTAAGTTCATCAACAAAATGTGACAGCAATATTTTGTTTAATTAAACTTCCGGTTTAACCGACGGTTTATTCTGAGTTTTAGCAATGTGTAAATAGTAATTGACCAAAGTTTAAATGGAAATAACTTTGAACAACAACGTTCCACCTAAAAAAAAAGTTTTCGCACCATATTGATTTGCTATTTTTCACTTCATGCTATATTGAAAATATGATAATCAATTCTTATATATACTGCATACCGGTATACCGAAGTAACCAGTTTAAAAAAATCCATCCAACAAATCCTCCTAAAATTTGATAACGAAAATTTCAAAATATATAGATTAACTACCATACATAAAAAACATGCATTTCTGTGATACCGAAGTGTCGAAAATTATAAAAAAATGGTCCAAAAAAATTTCCTTAAATTTGTACAAGAAGAGAAAATTTGTATAAAATATCCCGAAAGTAATTCATTAAATATACTTAAATACCAGCCAGAACCAAGTAACTGGTGGCCCATGAATTTATGGACCCAAAAAAAATCCCGAATTTTTGCCCTTAATTTAGTAATTAAAAATTCAAAATTACTATCCAGTACACATAAAAATGTTTTAAAATTAAATTTTGTTAGCCGCCTTTCCAGCAATTGAACGGGTTAGAAAGTTCTTTGAACACGTGGACCAAATTTGAGACAAACCCGGATATTAAAATATAAAAATCAAGTATTAAATCTAAAGAATCGCATGATTTTCGATAGCACCTCTTTTTCTTTAAAAATTTAACTGAAAAAGTTAAGAATTCCACATAAAACAAATAAACAGTCGTTCTTGAAATCGGTGCGATCATGGTGATACTAATTTAAGTACTTTAATTTAATGAAAAAGGGAGAAAAAAAATTTCCAACAGCGATTTCGAAAATTTTTAAACATTTTTCGATCGTTCAATGATTTTTTTCCCCCACATTAAGGAAAAATCCCCGAAATTCACCAAATCGGAGCAACTTTTAGGGGTCCGTTTACGGATTCCGAGAATGTGGAACACCGCGGCTGGTAGTGGATTGTTCAGATTACTGTGAATTCAAAATTTACGCGGAAGGTGGTGTCTGTAGTAACAAATGTTTTGGAATATCACATTTGCTAGTTTGGCGGAAATGCCTCGGAAGACGCTCAATTTGCGACACCCACTTCAAAAACTCAGGGAGAATTGATTTGTTTGACGACTTTTGAAGCCCGCCTGCCCCGAACTTGACTTTAAAAATGGAAAATAATATTTCTATTGTTCAATTTTTGTACTCGAATTAGTTAGGTCCCCAAATTTTAAGAAAAAATTCTGAAAAACCGAACTGTACCCCCTTAAGGGTAACCACGGAGGCCTGTATCTCGAGACTCAGTAGTGATAGGAGGCTAATTTAGTTGCATTGTCATTTTCGTGGCTGGTTTGCTCCAAAAATATAAAAAAAAAAATTTCGAATGTCAAAAAAATTTCCAAAATTTTCCAAGTTTTATTTTCCTTAAACCGCACCTGGTATCTTTAGAGTAAAAACTATTTTCCATTAAGATCACTGTCTGCATAGATCTTGAACATGGCAATTAAAATTTTTTTAAATTTCAAAAAAAAAAACATTCCAAATATTTTCTTAGATCAAACAAAAAATTTGGGGTAACCAGGAGGGCTGTTTCTCGAGACTCAGAAGTTGATTAGTAAAGGCTTTGATTTTAGTCTGCATTTCTTATTTTTTAAACGGTTTGCTTCATAAAAACCTAAAAAAAGATGAATTTCGATAAAAAAATTTCCGAATTTTGCATTAATGATGGAATTTTTTCTAAGTATTTTTTCAGATTAACTTATTTTCTCGGTTGATCTAGACATTCATCTGACTTTTTTACAAAACTAATTTTTAGTTGTGCAACTTACTGACGAAAAATGTATTTTAAAATTTATGATTTTACTTCAAAAAAAGTTTTGAATTTTCTTAAAAATCCCCTATTTTTTTTACGGATTTAGGTAAAGAAACTTTGAGTGCCTTCTAAAAAGCTAATGAGAAAAAAAAAATTAAAAAAAAACTCTTGTACCCACCTCGCTTCGCCATCACTTTTAAAGAAGTGCTTTCTTCAAAAAAAAATTGATATGTTCGACTAAATGAAATGGGGTCAGCGAAACATGTGCAAAAACACCTCATTATTTTGAAGGAAATTCTCTAAATAACAAGGGAAAATGAAAATCAGGCTTTGTACGCTTAAAACTCACCAATATTAAAATATACTGCCAAAAAAAAAGAAAATTTTATATCCAGAAGCTAGATGAAAGGTCCAAAAAAATGCGAAAAAATCACTTATCGGACCGTATACCTGCCCGGTCCGGTCATAACAAAAAAACTTTTGACACCGTATTTTTTGAAAATTTCAAACAAAATCTCCTATAATCCCGAAGTTTGAACTCAATACGAATTCCAGTAAGCTCAGGACTAACGTTTTTGAAAATCAGTAAAAAACCCGTTCGGTTACCCCCTTAAGCAATTTTTGAAATAAAACATATCTATTTTGCCGAACCTTAATTTCTTCAATATATATACGTCACGTGGATCATTTCGGCTATGATAATAAAAAATGTCTTATTTTTGTATATCACATGAAGGTTTAAAATTTGGTGATTTAAAAATTTTTTGCCAAAAAAATAAAAGACTAATTACAAGTAAAAAATTTCAAAAAAAAAAAACCGCACAAAAACGTCATGTTGTGTGCAAAGTTATCGATAACTTTAAATCTATCTTGTCATAATGATTAAGCTTCGTAGAAATGCATTAAATGTGATAGCGACGCGTCGTATAGAATCGAGTCTACGAGTTAATATTTGTAAAATATCAAATAATTTGATTGAAAATTGAAGAAAACTAACAAGTTTTGCCTAAAAACGTGATTTTATGAATATTTTGAACCTTAATTAAAAATAATTTTTGATTTATCCACACAGATAAAGTAAATCAGAACAAAGTATTAAGTAGAACAAAAGCACTGCCCATTATGGAGATCGCATGAACATAATTTCCTAAACCTACCTATGACGTAGTATCACGTGTTTAAATAACCATTGCTTTTCAAATTTTTTTCTAGGAATTAAACATAAAATCTAGGAATATAATAATTTTTCAAAAGTTTAACTCTTCAACTGATATACGAGTAAAATTGAAGGTTATCTTATTAGATTTTCTGTAAACAAAACGCTCCAAAATAGCCTTCTAAAAGGCTTTCATTCCTTGGCGGAACTTTTTATATGCTTCGGAGGTTAAATCAGGCGAATTTCGCAAAATTATTTCATTCTCATTTTCCTGAGTATTACTGTAAATCTGTTAAAACCGTTATAATTAGATTATTGTCATTTGGATAACCTTCGAACGATTCTTCGTTTATTCGACCACAGGCGAGCATATCCAACGACTAAAAAAATGTGTATTGAAATTGTACATTTTTGATTTATAAAACTGTATAATTTACTTGAAATTAATTCAGTCAAAATTTTCTAAATTTATTATTAAATTTGATGAAATTGTGATTTTGTCAAAAAAATGTTATTGTTATTTTAAAATGTATTTACAAATTTTTAACTCGATTTTTCAGAATTACGAGATAATTCAATTCATTTTTTACCTTTCGTTAGGAGTGATGTGTGATACTTGCACCATGCTTGTGGCACATTCTCTTGTTCATCATTTTCTGAGCTTTTTAACTAGAATTTCAATGGCCCCCGAATTTGATCGAATCGATTCTGTTCAATATTTTGATATTAGTTCTAAATTGCTTTTCGAAAATCGTTAAAATGTCCATATGAAAGACTAGTTTCCAGTGTATTGCAAATTCAAGACCCAGGGCCTTGGTAAAATTGTCGATATTAAAAATATCTTTATTAAAAAATAAAGTCGAAATAAATTCTTTAAAACTGAACATTAAAGCTCCTAACACGCCTACGCTAAGTAGGTACAGTGGAATTTTTTGCTAAACATTTTTAATTATTTTCAAATTTTGGCTTTTGGTTCTTTTCATTTTCAACTGGGAAACTTTTAAAAAATGTTTTCTATAGTATTTTTCAAGCTACCAATTTGAATATAATTTAAAAATGTTATCAAAATTTCTCCTAACCCACGACTATTTTGGCTTAACATTTTTTTCGATGGTCCAAAGTTTGGACTCCAAACGGCAACAAATAACAAGCTTCTAAACTTTTAATTTCAATGTCAAAAGAGTTGCAATTTTATTCCCAAAATTTATAATTTTAACGCCAAGCCGTTACAAAAGAATTTCTTCCTGATTTTTGAGGATTTCGCCAAAAATTCGTTAAAAAAAGATCGATCATTATCCTGGGAACTTTAAAAACTTATCCCTATTCTTTTAACAGGCAAATAAAGTTTTTAAAGTGACCAGGCAAATATCCGATATGAGTGTTAATGCACGATACCATCATGATATCAAAATTCTGAGAGCCAGTTTTTAGGAGGTATTCGAATTCACTCGGATAGTAGTTGATTTATTCTGCAGGTCTCGGCCGTCGAAGTCAAAGTTCACAAGTGATTTCTGAAAAAACTTTAAAAAATAAAAAAAAGGATGAGAATGGAATCTCTATTTAACAAATTTTAAAATGCTATGTATAAAATTAATTCTATTCTTTGATCCCAATAACAAAAATAAATAAATCCATATTTATTCAGGTTCCCGTGATTAACGCTCAATAGCACCCCAAAAATTAGCTTTGGTCGAGGGAAGTTCTCCTTTTTCGGTGTGTGTAGGAGTTTAATCTATCTCTAATAACTGTCCAAAATTACCTTCAATCGAATCTGCACCGCTTTTCCCGACAAATCATACTTCATATTATTGGTTGATTATCTGGTAAAATTTATGACCTTTGTCCAAATGACCACTAATACCGCCATGACGCATGTGTGCGCCACAATCTGGCTTTTCGTTACTCCGATAATAGTCTCGAAAAAATTTTTGTAATGTCACAAAAATGGCTCGAAGTTTTCTCTGTTCATCAAGGCCGATGATAAGCCCATTCATTATGTTATTCCATTGATAATTATAAGACATTTCCTATTCATTTTTGCGTGCCGCCAACTCGAAAAATATTTCCCCTAGCCTCCCCGAAATGTTCCTAGGTTTTCGTTTGTTTTATTGATACCCCCAAATTCTTAAGTTCTATCATTCGATATTCGTCTTCCGTAATAAAAAAAATGTTCGCGTCACGTTTCTGAATCACATGACGCAGCAGTCTGGGTTGCCACATTAAGACTAAGCGGCCTGATTTACGGGGCTGTTTGGATGTCTTATTACACCTTATCAAAACCAATAACGCAGCGAAACTAATATTGGAGGAAATTTTCGAGATTTTGTTTGGGAAAATATAAAGATTCAAAAACTTAAATTCTTCAGTGAGGAATTTTTCACGCTTTTAAGGTGTGAGTGACGATTATTAGAACTTATTTGAACCTAGTTTGTTAGAGAATTGAGATTTTAACTCCCGTAGTGGGCCGACAATCTCTGACCCTAGTGTCTTCTTCCATCCCGTGCAAGCGTATAATCAAGCGCTATAACCCACGAAGATTCCTGTCAACCAATATTGTTCAATGTAATCATATTATTTAAAAAATTCTCTACGTCCATATACAAACCAATTTGTAAAAAAACAGTTTATAAAAAGTCATCAAATGGAAGTAAGAAAATTTAAAAACCTCTCTCATTTTCACCTATTCTCAACAAAACAATTGATAATCAAACAACGAATTTATGTTAATTTGACACTTTTCAAATTTTAAAAATATTAAACCTGTCACCAATTGGGTATACATCTGCAAAAAAAATAATGAAGGTTTACAAAAATTAAACTCTAGTAAAATTACTCTTAAATTGTTGGGGAATATTATTTCTCGTTTATAAGAAAAGATTACTCTCATCTTTTTGCGCCTACACATTCTTAGTAATCAGTATATTCGAAGTTTGACTTACTAAAATGCTTCTGTTTAAAACCGGAGGCCATTACTTCAAAAACAGTCTGTTTAATGCTAATAAAACGTCCTTTAGAAATTCGTTACGATTCTTAAAGGTCTTTCACGTGATTCAATACTTAAAAAAAGCAAAATACAGTAATTTCGAAAAATGGTACCTCAAATACGTCAAAAAAAATTCCAGGGTCACTTAAAAAAACGTTTAAGACTTTTTCTCAATGTACACCAAAGCCCAAAAATTAAAATCACGTGACGAAAATAATTCAAAAAATAAGGTTGAATATTCATAAATTAACCCTTATTTCTTGAAAAATAAGATCACGTGACGTTTTGGAAAAATTATTTACTTCAAAATCTCTTAAATTAGTATTTATTGCCCAAAAATTTTTTCGGCGTAAATTTGATCGACTATTTGTTTTACTGAACAAAACCTTTATTTCCTAATTTGAAGGTCACTGATCGTTTTTGACTTTGTGTAATGAAAAAAAGTCTTAAAAACTTCGAAAGAAACCACTTCAATTTTTTCAAAAATGATTTAAGTAATTTTGAAAAAAAAACAGTACTACGTTTACCAACCTTATTAATTTTTTTTTCTTATCCACCAGTGGGATCCCACTCAAAAGGCTTTTTTGATGATTTAAATCTTTTTGAAAAAAAATAAGTAGTGTAAACGAGTAAAAAAATTTTCGAAAAAAAACCACAAAAACGTCAAATTATCCCAAATAGTCGATTGATTCACTTTGTAATATTGTCATTTATACATGATTAAGGGTCCAAATTGCCGATTAAAGCCATCTGCCACGGATGGGCTCCAAAGACACTACGGGAGTTACTCTCAGCCGCCTGATCACTTTTAAAACGATTTTTCGACCCTATACAAATGGGGAAATCACGTCGTTCACCAAGGAACGCTCAAATTTCAGCAAAAATTATTTGTGCTTTTTTTGGGAATGAAAGTACTTAGTAACAGTACAGTATATAACATTTTTGCTCCTCTTTTTCCAATTTGGACAAAATCTAGATTTCCATCGTTTTCATTGGTTCAATCTGGAAGTGCCCGCTGTGCAAATGTGGGGGAAGCCCAATTATATTTATTTCGCAGTACAATTCGTAAAAACAGCTGAGGCTCAATTATTTATTAATTTTCCGAAAGTTAAAAATACAAAACCAATTTAAATAAATTAAAGCATTGTTATCAAAAATAAAATTTATATAAAAAGAAATATATTGAATTAAATTATATTCAAATTAAATTATTATTAAAGTAAATTATATTGAAATAAATTATTATAAAATAAATTATTATTAATCTGTTAAACAAATAAAATACCAAATAATTTTGAAATTAAATAAATTAATTATGTTAATAATTAAATGCCAATCAAAATTTTAAAAATAAACTAAAATAATTTTGTTAATTAATTAAAATACAATCATTGAAAATAAATAAGAAAAGTTAATTTAATTCAGTCCAAATTTTTATATCACAGAAAAATAATTAAATTTGGTGCGTGAGAGTTCAGAGTTATTTTCCCAATCCGAGGACGATCCAATTTGCTAGATTTGAAATTTGCAATGTCGACCGATGGTAAATTTAGTTAACGCGCCCGAGAAAAAAAAAGTGAATTTTAGTGACAAATTCCTAAAATAATAAATAAATAAATAATAATCTGGTTAAAACCTGGGTAAAAATTCATAACGGATCGTAAACATTCGTTATGTAAAATGCCCGAAAATTTAATTACTCGATTGTCAATTGTATTGATTAAAAATCACTAGACTTATGTTGAGCTTTCGATTATTCTAATCATTTTCTTCGAAACATAAAAAAAGAACTGAGAAAAAGTTTCTCGCGGTTAACAGAAACAAGTTAATTTCCGCACATGTTTTCCAATGATAATTTAGAGTACCCGTCTTGACGCCGTAGATCCAAACCCGAGTTTCAATATAAGACTAACTTCCTACCGTGTTTTCCCGGAGAATAGTATTACTTCTGGGAAATTATTCGCGAAAAACATAATTGCACAGTATTCACGTCCTGAGGTTAACGGTGCAGTAGAAGGCCAAAATTGCAAAAGCCAAATTGCTTTTTGCGATTTTTAAAAATTTTACAGCAAAAGGCCAAAAAATGCAAAAGGCCAAATAATGCAAAAGGCCAAAGACAGTAGATGAAAAAAAAACCGAAAAGCCCAAAGCATGATCTAGAAATTTTTACCCAAAACGTGAAACATGCCAAAAAAGTTTTGAAACCGAAAACAAGGGACAACTAATTGTCGTGGCCATGGACGCAAACATTTGATTTAATAATATATTCATAAGTTTCACCACAAACGCACATAATAACCCCATATCGCCGCCCCAATTTCATTGCCAATGTCACCCTACATTTTTGAATGAGAAGTCCTATAACGAAGCGGTATGCCAATCTTAAAGAGAATTAGTAATCTTAATTTTTTGTCGCGCGATTTTTAAACGATAAAAAATTGAATGGCACATGTTTCAATTATTTGGCAAAATTATTATGAAGGAATAAAAATTTATGAGCCTTTTTCAGCCTACAGTAACCCCCTTAAGGCAAACACATTATCTCAGTAGTTCTGACATACGAGATTGTAGATCCCACCTTAAATCGTAAAAATCAGGACTGACAAGAAAATTGCTTTTCGGCTTAAATCTTTTGTACCATTTGTCCGTATTTCAAACCTATCTAGTCCTGTTTTTAATCAAAGCCTTGATATTCACCACAAGATGTAGGAACTGTAAACTTAAGAATCTAGAAATTGATTTTTCTCAATTCGGTCCACACATTTTCCTAGAATCCCTGAAAACCGCTGATTTTACCATTTTCGTCTCCTGTAAAACCTATTCCTCTCAGGCGTTGTGATTTTTTTTAGCATTTTTTATAATTTTGAAAGTAAATTATAAAAAGTCAAACATTTCTAGGAAATTAATTTTTGATTTACAGGCTGACACTCTTAGAATTTGCGTGCTTTAGTTAGTGACGGAAGTGATTTTTTTTTTCGGATGAAAATCGAAATGAGCTCAAGTTTAACTCTTTCTGTCGCTCCTCAAAACTGTCAATTATAGTACATATACATATAAAAAAATTTAATAAAAAAACTTAGAAAAATTTGAAAAAATCCCAAAAAGTTCGAAAAAAAGTTTTGGTTTTTTCGGGTAATTTGTTTTTTTTAATGAATTACAATCGATTTGGTGCATGTTCGTGTATGACATCTTAGGAACCCCGCTTTTTCTGATTAAATCACAATACAACGTCGTCATTTCCTCACACAATACCTGTTTTTTCAAATCATTCTCACACAATGACCTTTTATCAATAGACACATTTCTCACACCAATGACCCTTTTTTTAAAGTGTTATAATGATATTATTTTCTAAAAAATATAATGACTTTTTTTCAAAAAAATATTTTATAATGACCTCTTGTTTCAAAAATATAATGCCTTGTTTCTATAAAATTAGAGATTTTTTTCAAAAATAAATGACTTTTTTTTCAAAAAAGTTAAAAATTTCTTTTTTTTCAAAAATTTTATAATAACTTTTTTTTCCAAAAAAATTTTAATACCTGTTTTTTCACAAAAAATTAGAATGACCTTTCAAAAATCACAAAGCGCGATTTTCAAAAAAAAAATGATAATTGACCATTTTTTCAAAACATTTATATTGACTTGCTGTCTCATTTATCTATCACAGTTTCAGACAGTTAAATTAGTAAATAATTATTTTCATTGCTTTCGGAAATGAAAGCTTGATTTCCCGTAGTTTTTTGCACATTAAAAAATATATTTTAATCTTTGACGTTTTGCTTCGCTAAGGTAACTTTTTTTTTAAACACCAGCTGAGGTTTTGACACTCTCATTTGCAGAACGGAACAAGAGATTCACCAAAACTGTCTTTCGCATCCAACAGACAATAAAAACTCCGAGACCAAAATTTTTAGATTTTCCAGGATGTCCCGGTTTAAAAAACCGAAAATTGACCGTTAAAGTTTAAAAAAGTCAATTCTGAGAACACCTCCACATTCTTCAAGCTAATTTTGGCATCTCGCACAACTGTCTCGGACATTTTTTGGCCAAAAATTTTTTGTCATATGAAAAGCCGCCAAGGGTACTCAATTACAGCTTTTTATCTCTTAAATGAGGGACCTTGAAGCTGAAAGATATACTTACCCGGTTAGTTTTTCAAGAGAAAGATTGTTTGCAATTCAATACTTTCTCTTCATATTCACCTCAAGGATCAGACCTGCGTTAACTCTATTCTTCAAGAAAAAATATTAAAAAAAACGTAGCACCAGCCAGATTCGAACTCTTAACAATCACCTCAGACTTCAAACCTTACCATTTACACAAGGATAATAGTCTAACTGCCTGAAATTCCATATATAAAATAATTGGCCCTATTTTACCGTGCAATCAGATGCACCAAAAAGAATATCGCCAAAAAAATTCTGACGAAAGTTGTTATAAATTCCAAAAAATTAGTTCGAAGAATGTGTTGTGTTCTCAGAAATCGACTTTTTAAAATTTACGTCAATTTCAGGTATAACCGCGACATTCCGTCGGAAAATCAAAAAAAATTTTGTCTTGGAAGTTTTTTAATTGTCTTGGATGCAAAAATCCGTTTTGACTATCTTGTTCTGTTCTCAATGAGAGTGTTCCAAAAAAACCTCATGCTGGGTGTTCTAAAAAAAAATTTACCTTTAGTTAAGCGCCTTTAATATATATCGTGAAAGTTTCTCTGTTAATTCATCCATTATTCTATCCAAGGTTCCCACAATTCGATTTCGACAATAGACATGTTCTTTAGTTAGAACCGCTTCTTAAATGTACTCATGAGTCCAATGACAATTTGAGTCATGTCCCAATTTCTTCTGAAAATATTTGTGCATACGATCCACCTCCAGTCAAAGCCGTATATTTTCAAATTAAACACTTATATCCCTTAAACACCTTTGGGTGATTAAAGAATTAGGTGGGGGGAGCCCAAATCCTAACACTCCTGAGACCCTCTACCATCATGAGCGCTTTCTCTCTTTCAGCCTACATCTATCAAATCACCCAAAAGTGTTAAAGCGGATATCGATTAAAAAAACCGCATGTATATTATTTAACCTTAAACGCTTTTAAGCATAAATTTCCAAAAATTAACGGTTTTTTTTTGTCTTATTCTGAAAATTCTTGAAAAACCGTTTCATTTAGAAATAGATTCGGTATCTGACATTAAACAAAATCTTACTTTTTAGTGCCAAAATAGCAAAAACGACAACATTTTTTCACTTAATGTCTGTACAAATAAATGAAATGCCAGTTATTGGTTTAACGCACTTTAAGAAACAATTACGGAGGAGAACTAGAATGTACAATTTGAAGCGTACATTTTTATTAATCCCACACCCGCATGCATTTATACCTTTCAGTATATGATGAATTAGTGTATTCTTGATAAAGTTCAATTCTCTTATTGATGTGCCTGGTTTATTCGAACCAAAATCATCTGATCCTCATTGTATAGTATCATGAGCTAAAATATTTGTTTGAAAAATTTAAAAATTAAATATTACATATATTGATTTTTGGTCCAAATCTACATTTTTGCTAAAACTTACCTTCCTGGCAAAAACTTTTGAATGCAAAAAATTGATGTTCAAAAAATGATTTCTCAGAGACATGAGCATAGCCTAGGAGTGCATAGCCTTGACTCATAGGGGCCCAATAAATCGAAATCTGCAAGTATTATGCAAAAAGAACGTGATTGTGACTAAACTAAACACCCACGTATATTACTGAAAAAACCTTTTAAGAAGTTTTATCCCAGGCATCTGATCTATATGGATTAGTTTGTATTTATTTCGGATGGATCATTTTTTCATGTNGCATCTGATCTAGATTGGATTATTTGGTATTGTATTTTCGATGGAGTCATTTTTCCATTGGTAATAAATCGGCTGAGTCGAAATGAATAAAGGCATTATAAATTTTTTTGAAAAAAAGGTCAATATATTTTCGAAAAAAGGTCATTATAAATTTTTTTAAAAAAAAGACATTTTGAATTTTTTGAAAAAAAAGTCATTAAATTTTTGAAAAAAAAGTCATTATAATTTTTTTTGAAAAAAAAGTCATTATATTTTTGAAAAAAAGGTCATTATGAATTTTTTGAAAAAAAAGTCATTTTATTTTTGAATAAAAGGTCATTGTGCGAGAAATGGCCTTAAAAAAACAGGTCATTGTGTGAGAAATGACGAAGTTGTCATTGTGATTAAAAAGTCATAATGTTTAAATGATCTTAAGTCATTGTGCAAGAAATATCAGCTTGTCATTGTGCAAGAAATCTCGCCTCATTTACCGTCATAATAACTCCAGAAAATGTAGGAACCACCATCCCCTTAAATCGCATATCTTTACAGTTATACTTATTTGAAAAAATAGACTGCCGCAATAATATAAAAGTAATGGAGACTTTCAATTTTATTCATTTAATTTATTTCTTTATCTGCTTGAAATTTTAACAAATTTTTAAATATTCTGCATTTCTTTGACATTGAGAATCCAAACTGAGATTATAATTTTTTTTTTGTTATTTTAAATATTTTACAAAGTTTAAAAAAATTTCTAGACCCGTTTTGGCCTTTAACTTTTTTGGCCTTCTGCTGTTTTTGGCCTTTTCCATTTTGGCCTTTTGCATTTTTGGCCTTATGCAATCTTGGCCTTCTACTGCCAACCCAGGTTAACATCACTCTGTGGCAGATGTTAAATATATTACAATATATTGAAAGTATATTGTGTTATATATTCAGTTTGGCGGCCGAATTATTTTTAGTCGCGAATATTTAAACTATAAATATATGTACAGCCTGAGTTTTCTCGTTTACCGCGTTTTTTTTATGCGGTCGGTTAGACAGACGTATTAAATTTCACTTCGATTTGAGATAATCGATGAGTCAATTTTAACACGTGATTTGCCGCGTTTTTTTTATTTCTATCCCAGCGTTTTTTTTATTTTTATCCCCGCGTTTTTTTTATTCAAAACCCCGCGTTTTTTTATGCAAAACCCCGCGTTTTTTTTTAATCCAGGGACAGCGTTGTTTTTTATTCTCAACCCGGGTAGGGTGTTTATGCGACCAACCCGTCTAAACTAAAAGTCCCCAAGAGAAGAGATGCGTTTTGGGTGATTAATACGACCAGACTGAATTAAAAATTGGTCATGAATAACCACACAAAAGAAATGGATTTAGGACTGGGTTGTCATCACTTTACAGTGTGTGTTGTTTAAACTTGCGAAATGAAAATAGTGTCAGTTAGGTAACTTACGACCAATTAAATATAAGTACAGGTGAATATTTATTTTTTGAAAGCAGCTAAAGCCGATGTAAAAGGGTTTAAAATATAATCTATACCTTGGTTACTTTTATTTTTTATTTATTGCGCGTATTACCTTAATGAAATTTTTCATTTCGCAGATAACAAAAAACACCCATCTCGTATATAGCAGATAATATTCCGAGAGATGTCTCAAATTTGGTTTCAAACGAAAAAACATAAAATCGCTATAAACAAAATTAGCTATATGAATAAGTTGCGGAGATTATTTGAACATACAAATTGTGTCAAATTTTGAGGCAATATATCAACAGTACTATAATAGAATAAACACAAATTATTGAATAGTTTTGTATTCATTAAAAGACTCGAAATACTATATTTTGGGCATTTTTTTTTCGCAAAAGCTATCTTTTGCGCTTAGGAAGTTTTGAAAAAAAAACCTACTTTTGCTTTCGTCTAACCGCCGGAAAGTTTTTCGGCTCAAACTCACCTATCTGCCGGGATTTACCTATCCGCCTTCACACTATTCCGGACCTGCTTAATAAAGGATATTAATTCCAGCCATCTGTTGGCTAATTTTAACAATAGTCCAACTGATCAAATCGACCGCCGANAAAGATATTTTACAGTTTCAGTAGGTAAATTAAAACAAACGTTATTTTTTAACTTTATGTAAAAAATACTTTCGAAATTTTTTTTCGATAATTTGGTTAGTACAGTGTACTAAGACTTAGTAACTGAGTTCACTGTGTAACACAGTCTGTGTTATCACCTCAAATCATGTTGGAGCATTTTAAATGCCCATGAGGCCTCAGAAAATCAGCGACTTACTATCACCAATCTTACTTTCATCCTTAACTCGTAGACTTTAGACATGAATCTGTACCCAGACTCGATTTCCGGCAACTAGTGACCATTCTTATAAATCGAGCCATATAAGCAAAGTTCATTATCAACATACATTTTTCAAGCTTTAAAATAATATTCACGCCAATTTGCCTATACAATTGAAAAACAAAAAAAAAATTAACGAATTAAAAGCATTAATGAGATAAGAGAAACAAAAGTTGCGAAAATAGCTCTAATTACACACAAAAGTGCAATAATAAGATAAAATTAAACCTTTATTTGTATTTAAACTACCTTATATTAATTCAAAGATGCTACGCTCTGTCTAAATATAATTAGATGTTTTCACAAATCTTGAGTAAATGACTCTTAAATTTTTGTGAATATTTTTTCTGTTCAAGGTCAAAAGGTACAGATTCATGTCTAAAGTCTACGAGTTAAGGATGAAAGTAAGATTGGTGATAGTAAGTCGCTGATTTTCTGAGGCCTCATGGGCATTTAAAATGCTCCAACATGATTTGAGGTGATAACACAGACTGTGTTACACAGTGAACTCAGTTACTAAGTCTTAGTACACTGTACTAACCAAATTATCGAAAAAAAATTTCGAAAGTATTTTTTACATAAAGTTAAAAAATAACGTTTGTTTTAATTTACCTACTGAAACTGTAAAATATCTTTTTGAGGTAAGCATTTTTATTCGAAATTTTCTCAAGGGTCCTTCAAAAATATTTTGAGTTTGAAGTTGAAAAAAAAACGCTGCATGAAAAGTTTTTTGTGAGCTAGCTTTTACATGATTTTGAACAAATTTGATATTTTTCCTAAAAAAAGTTTTTCCGGCTAATAAATGTCTCGATGGTTGTTTTTCTACAGCCTGAGTTTTTTTTAATTGTCACTTTTTTTTCGCCCGGTGGGTAGACAGCGAGATTGAATTACTGCTGAATTTGGGCATAACAGATGACTAATTTGTGTCACGTGACTTTCTGAACAATTTCAGAAAAATAATTTGAGCCAATCAGAAACCCGTTTTTCTTCAAATCTTCGTTAAGGGTTTCCCGGTCCCTACATTTTCTGCAGTTATTATGTCATTAAAATGCATCAAATCAATCGTGCATGTTTTGAAAGCACAAAACAATCCAAATAAGAATAACAAAAAAATTCGAAATTTTAGAATTTTTTCTGAGTATTTTTTTCAAATTTAAGTGGAAAAATAACGTTTGTTTCAATTTGACCCCCATAACTTCAAAATTTCGGCTTGACGTAAGCCAACTTTCTCTTAAGTGTTTCCCCAGCTTTCTTTTGAGCCTACTTCGAAAAAATCGAAAGCACTTTTTTTCCGGAAATTTTTCACGTGCCCTTCGAAAATATCATTTTGAGTATGGGTCGAAATTAAAAAACCGGCTCCACAGAATGTTTTAATTTGTCCAAATTTGAGTGAATTTTGAAATCTGACCTCAGAGGAGATAGAATTTCCGATGGAAAATCTCAAAAAAAATTACCCCCCGTATAAATTTGAAGCATTTTTAATGCCTCTAAGGTAGGGTGGGAAATGCGAATTGAAAAATCGAAAATCTGTGTTCAATTTTTTCAAAGGTTGCGGACGGGGGTCTACTATGACTTTGAAAATCAAAATTTGAGAACTTAAAATTCAATTTTCGCAGCTGTGATACACTGAAAAAAATTTTTATGCTTATTTTCTGAATCTCCTTAATCAGGTGCTTCGTTTGAGCAAATTTATGACAATAAAGTAAAAAAAATCCGAAATTTTTTTCGAAAATTTCGAAAAAAAAGTGAAATTTCCAAAAATTATAATTTTTCAATCATTTCATCGATAAAGATGTTTTGTGAAAAAGATAGGTCGGAAAACTGTCAAACTGACTGTGAAACTCAAACGTAAAAATTTACACTGGGTGTACCTTATCCGTACACCTTAGCTCGCTAAAAATCGTTCGGATAAGGGTACACGTTACAATAGTCGTTCAGCTTATAAGCGTTCTCAACTCGACAAAATGACAGATAAGGGTAAATCGTACAGATGAGGGTGCGTACGGATAATTGACAACCAGTGTAAAATTAAAAACAGCTGTCCCACCTCCCTAACTATGTTTGTGTCTGAAACACTCTCGTGCAGGTGGGCGGGTAGAACTTGTGCAGTGGGGTTAAGCAACAAAGAACGTCTGAAAAGACTTATTTTTTCGTCAAAATGAATTTTTCTATTTTTGCCAAAAAAAATATAGTCGTCCGAACTCGAATTTTTGCATTTTTTTTTTGAATAAACCACTTTTTTGTGACCTTTATGATATGAAGGAATAAGCAGGAACACAAATTTTATGGTTTAAATACAGTTCTAACTTTGAAGTCAATTTGGACCTATAGTGACCTTTCAAAAAAAATTTCATATTTTTTCGAACGCAATGTTAGGCTATATTTTTTGAGAAACCTTGAAGTATGAAGATGAAGTTTTCAAACTTCGAGCACATCATAAATGGTGTTTAACCGAAAAAAAATATACATCGAGAATTGGCATCAAACAGCATTGATCCCGATGCTTTCATCAATCCTAGTCATCGCGCAAAAGCGATTTGGTCAAATTTGAATAGAAAAACATTTTCAAATAAATTTTAATTTTGATGATACCAAATAAACATATATAACTGTGTTTGTCTTATTTAAAATTAATTATTTGAAAAGCATCTTTTTCTGTTTTTAGAAATCAAAACCAAAGGAACCCTTACTGCTTTTTTGTACTAATGTAAAGATGAGCTGGTTTGAATTCAAAATGAATCGAAAATCATCCTCCGAAAAATAACAAGGATGCTGAAAACACTAACAACTGTCGAATTATAATCACGCGTAGGCACTTGTTCGATATCATTTTTTAAGTGATTTTTTGGTGATTTATCGATTGGCCCTTTGCGTCATTGTGGACAGTTTTTTAATTTTTAGGGTCATTTCTCGTGATCTCTGGTGGATTTGCCATGTGGTGAAATTTTGGGTCGAATTGGACATTTTCGACGTCCAAAATTGATACCTTCGAAATTTGAACTTACACCTCTTGTGAGCCTGGGGTGAATTTCAAAATTTTGAGAATACATCCCAGGGAAACCTACACGGATTCTGAAAACACTAACAACTTGTCAAATTATAATAACGCGGAGATTTTTTTATAGCACAATTTTTCGATTTTTTGAACTTTCAAAGCCTCCAGCCACCTTGTGGTGACTTTTAAAAACAATTTTCTTCTCAAATTGGTTTTCGCCTACGATGAACACACTGAGCACAAAATCAAAGAATCTGAGACTTTAGATTTCAAAGGTCTTATCGATTCAAAATCCACCATTAACACCTGAAAATGTCTGAAGTTATTAAATATGTCTCAAAAAAATCGTATATGCGGTTTAGTTGGAAATTGAGTTCATATGAAAAGTGGTTTTTGATATTTTTTACAGATACTTAGTTATGTGAAAAATTGAAAGTATAAACGTTTGCAAGAATGAACACTTTTATTGAAGATAAAAAATAAAAACAATTTTCACCTTTTTTTCTTTCATAATATCACAAAATGTACCAATTGCCACATCGCTGCTACCTCTTAACTCCCTTGTTCAAAGAGTAAATGTAGAAAAAGTTTTGACATTAATTTCATAATTATGCATTAAAATACTATCAAAATTGTACTGCTGGTGTGAATATAATCAAGATTCTGCAGAAGTTAAACTAATTATCTGTCAAACTTCTGTGAAAATTTCACTTAAAATAATTATGGCGGACATCCTAAATCTCAAATCTGCCCGGTTATAACTCTGTCCACTCAGCTGCGCACTAGCGCTTTATTTGCTTTTCGCGTTTTTTGTCGCGGCTCTGAGAATGACATTCGTTTGGGAAACCCGATATAAATATGTTTCAGCTTGATAAATTATTTGATTCATTTTAGGAAAGATTGAGTTCGAGTTTCATTTTTTAAAATCGTAAAAATTTCAAAAAAATTCAAACTATTATGAAATTTTCCGCATTTTTTGTCCAAAAATTTTTTTTGTTTATTTAAATCTGTGGGTAAAAACCAAAAAAATAGCCACTTAACTTTTTTCAAAAACGCCTACATATTTTCTGACAGCCGTTGAAAAATCATAAATCTTTATTTTTCATCTTTTGTCGAATTTTTTGGAAATATTATGAAAATTTTTCGCAAATCATGTCCAAAATTTTTAATTTGTGGTTTTTCGAATTCCTTATAAAAATGAGGTGTAATCATTTTTATTTTTTTGTATCTATTAAATCTTCGTATGTTCAACTGATGAGTTGGTCGCGCGATTATCATTTCTAAACTATGGATGAAATTTAACACGGCTGTACACTCGATAAGTGCCATTCGCACTAAATTTTTAGAAATTTTAGGGTAGTGAAAAATTTCCAATAAAATTGCAGGTGTTATAGGCGTCATTTTTTGTGATAGTCAAAACATTTTTTTTAACATCAACGCAATTGAAGGTCAATTTTATCTCAAAAAAAGTTGTTTTTCTTTACTTTTTGGCATTTTTGACCATTTTTCAAGAAAAAAATTGGATTCGAAGAATTTTTTAATGTGCAAATTAAAACAAGACTTTTAAGCGCATAACACCCGAAATGCCTGAAGTTTATTAATATCGTCTTCGAAATCAATTCTGTAGTCGGGTTTAGTTGGAAATGATGTACAGTGAAAAGTGTTTTTTTATATTTTCTCAGATAATTAGTTATGTAAGAAATTAAAAATTAAACGTTCGCAAGAATAAACACTTTAATTAAAGAAAAACAAAATTTTCACATTTTTCTTTTATATATCGCTCTGAAAAAATGTACAATCTGCAGACTTATGGCACCCCTTAATTTGACAGTGAAAAATATTAATTTCGAAAAGAAATAAATTTAATAATATCTCAACGCTTTGTCCTAATTCCGGTCGCAGTGATTCCACCAGTGTCTCTCTTGTTGTGAAGGCACTGCCTAAAATCGACATTTATGATAAAATTGTTGCATCATCACGCGGATGTCTAGAACTCAATATAGCAAAGTAGTATTTTAACGAGGCCTTTCTAAATAACGAGTTTATTGTAAAGTAGCACTTAAGGGATTGTGGGTGCAGTAGTTATTTGGACCACGGTCGCAAATTCGGTATTTTTTCATTGCACCTGACCATCCAGCACTCTCATGAATCGTTTGCAATTAAAAAAACACAAATTTATTCCGGATATTTTTTCTAGAACATTGAACCGCTTGCTAACTGAAATGCCCGAATAATGACAGATGATAAAAACAAAATAACCATTAGTGATCAATTTTCACGGAGATTCAGACCAAAATAAAATGGGAAACTTGACCAATATTCTAGAAATTTCCAAAAATTTACATCATATCGGACTTGCATAGAAATGGAACGGAAATATATTCTAGATATGGTATCATTTCAATTTTTAGCCTAATCAATGTAATAATGCGCGCATTATCAGCATGAAAATACTGATTGCGAAAAAATATAAAAAAAAATTATTAAATTTCCTTGGTTCAAAGTTTAATATGAATTAGAGAAGGATTTATGAAAAGAGAAAAGAAATCGCATATACCGGTCTGAGGTATACTCTTTTGTAAAATAAACTACATTTTGCTATATTTAACTATAGCAGGAATTTTCAAAAAAATTATCGGCGAATTAATGAATTTATAAAATTTCTTGTTGCAATTGTAGAGAATTTTTTTTGACCAATAATCGGCATTATGTGATTTTTATGATACGTGATATGCGGTATACTTCAATGGAAAAAAAACCAATTAGGTTGTAGCATTTAAAGGTTGATGTTGATAATATTTTCTAAAAATGAATCAATTTTTGACTTCTCAAGGTTACGACTACAATATACACATGGAAAAATAAAGTTCACACAATTCTCACGAAAGATATTTGAGTTTTAAAAAGGGCTTATTTTCCCCAGCAAATTGCTGGAAGCACTCACAATCCCTTTAGGGGTGGAGGGCGACCTTTATAGCCGTTAAGAACATTAATTTGCAAAATTTTATATTTTTCTGAATAAAGTGACTATGAGAAATTAATGGCTTTTTACGAAAAATTCGTATCTCCTCTAGAAAATTTTCTGAAATTTGAAAATGACGGAAATAAACTGTTTTAGTATAATAGTGAATATCTTATATCAAAATAGAAAATATCATTTTTGACTCACTGTCAATTTGGTCTAGCGTGCATGTTCATGGTCAGTGTGAGAGAACAGTGCATATTTCAAAATTCTGTATGAACATAATTTTTCTAAATTGTATAAGCTATCGGCTGTTGAAATAAGATTGAATTGTAGCAATTGAGAGAGAAGATAGTTTTAATAAAGGTCTCGAAAATCAGTAAAATTGGCGATAGAGAGCATTCTAGGGCAAATTGAAAAATCTGTATAAGTGTTTTTTTTAAATTTAAAATCATTTTGATAGTGAATTATTGGTACTGGCCAATGAAAAACCAGAGAGGAATAGAATATTGCGTTTTTTTGAAAATTTGCTCTTAGCTCTAACTGTGATGTTAAATATTCTAAAATTTTTGAGTCGACTTCAAATTGTTTGAGCATCAAGATTTTTTCCACTTTATTCTTTTCTATGTCCCGTATTCTCACAATATTGCTCAAAGTGAAAATATGCAAAAAGGTCGCCCCTCCACCCTTAAGTCACTATCATAAAAAAGTAACCTAAATTCTAACCAACACCCCGGCTTTCATACGGAGTGACTTCATTAGGATTTTAACCACCTTATTATGTTTCACTGTTCAATACAAATCCTTTCTATAAAGTTTTACATTTGTCGAAAAAAACTTTAAAAAATAAAGTTCATACCATCATCCCTTAATTTAGTATGATTTCTTAAATGTTCAACAAAAATGTCCAAAAGTACACTGCGGAACTTTCTAAACTAACTCTGCGGAACTTTTGTGTTTTGTAAGGGCTTGGAGGGTTAAAAACAGAAAAAGGGAGGGGTTATAAAAAGTTAAATTGAAAGTGACAATTTTTGAAAACAGGTTAGGTTTTCTAATGGAAGAAATTGGTTTTTACTATTTTCAAATTGAAACAATTGATTTAAAATGCACGGCGATGGTTGTAATATAATTCGAATTAACATTTGTTAATCTTTGTAATTTTATTTTCATGATTTTAGTATGAGTAAATTATTTTTGAAAAAAGTGCAGCCTTGTTATTTTTTCTGTATTTTACAGTAGAATATTTAAAATCAGGAAAAACAAACTTTCTGAATGGGGCTCGCCCTGCATACGCGTAATCTCACGCAGTGTTTTTTTCTATACATTTATACTTTATTCTTTAAAGACTTGTGTGGACAATTTAAAGAAAAAATAATTGTCTGAGTGTAAAATACAAAAATAATTATAATCTAGTGCTACAGGTAACCTGTAACAGGTTACTTTTCAAAAATATGATAGATTGTTTAAATTGTGCTTGAAATATTTAGCATGCCATGGCATGCCACGTTTAGAATTTTTTAAACAATACAAATATACTAAAGTAGTTCAAAATTACAAATTGGTCCGTTCGACTCAACCAATTTATATTAACTATTTCTAAATATATGGATTACCGGAACTCAGAGTACAAATCCTAAATATTTGAAAAATGCGAAATCTGAGCATTTGATTGGTTGATCCTTTCTCAACCTTACCAATGAAATCGGCCTATTCCGCAATCAAGAGTTTTGATTTGGTGCTAATATCTTGCGGTGTTTGTATCATTCAAATATTTAGGATTTGTACTCTGAAGTCCGGTAATACATATGTCAAATTTTAATTTTGTGCGATTCAATTCAGCTTGCATACAACTTCGAAAAACTTTTTTGTTATGCAAAAAACTTTTTTAATATTTATGAGTTTAAAATTGTGATCGCCAATAGCTTGAATAATATCATTTGTAAAAAAATAATTAGAAGCTTTTTGATTAATACCTAATAATTAAATTATAATAATTCTTTTCATCATTTGTGAAATTTTAATTTTAAACGACACCCTACGTGATAATGGACCTTTTTTAAAAGCTAAAATCGACAATTAAGGCGAATCAATGCGGCTTTCGGGAGAAGGTGAATTTTCTGCTAATTACAATTTTCTAAATCATTATCGTTTTTAAAATTTCAAACGCGATATGCTAAAGCCTCTTAGCAACTTCTAAAACCAAACAATCTCCGATCTTCTAACGATAAAAGCACTTCTGAATGGCTTTATAATAATAATACAAACATTAAGGGACTCACTAGGGGTAGCAGCGATGTCTGTGCAGTTGGTACATCTTTTTGCGGAGTGACTTTATGAAACAAAAAGACCCGCATGGTGAAAATTTTTTTATTTTTTTTCTATCTTCAATAAAATCTGTTCATTCTTGCAAGTTATATGTTTAATTTGATATCACACTACTTAGTAGCTGTGCAAGTGGCTATTTTTTTCGTTTTTATTCACAATTTCAAATAAAAAAACTAAAAAATTTTGGGTGAAAAATGCGTGAAATTTTAATAATGTTTTGTATTTTTTTGAAAATTTTACGATAATTCAAAAAATAAGTTCGAACTCAAATTTTCCTTAAATAGATCAAAAATATTTTAATGAGCTGATATTTATGAGCTGACATTTATTCTGGTTCAGCTAACGATAATAAGCACAAACAATAAACAACTAATTATTTTTGTAAGTTAAATTGACGCTAGTCTGCCACATCGCTGCTACCCCTAAATGCGGTATTCAATTAGGAAATGTAAAGCTTCAAATAAGCTGCTTATTCAAATTGTTGTGATTACGAAATATAACATTTTGAACAAATTTTTGAACCATTTTTGCACCATAATCGACCATCAGAAATCAATTTTCTTTTTTTGGCGCGCGCTTTTCACTTATTTAATTAATTTTTTTTAATTATTTTATTTCATATTAGGAAATATCAAGCGCGCTATCAAGATGATTCATAACTCCAATAATAATAACATCTACCAAATGCTTTGACTGCATTGTAGTAGTTAGACAAATGATTGATTGTGTACTGTTTTGCTCTTTGATTTAACGATTTTAAATTAAATTTTTTTAATGCTACGCATTTTTTCTGATTACTTTTTAGAATATTTTTTATGTATCCCTTTACGAGAAGGTAGATATTTTTAGTTGGGTCTAGTATAGGGTGGGAAATGCGAATTCGATTTTTATTTAGTTTTCTGACTAGGCTTAAAAGATGCGCATTAAATTTCTTAACACGAAAACAAAAAACAATTTGAAAAAAGTAGCGACAGATGTCAAAATTGACTTTGAAATTTTTTTTAAGATTTTCAAAGTCAAGTATTTAGGCACTGAACTAAATTTTTCAATTTTTTTCTGATTTTTTTTTCAATTTTTTTTCATATTTCATTTTTTCAAACACTTGTAAAAGACAAAAAACGAGAGCAGTTTAAGTTGTTCACCCTTATGCCTAGGGTCCACCAATCGATTTTCGGCAGAAGATCGACCACTTAGGTGTGGATTTGTCACATATAGGTTTGTTAAAATTTATTGCGCATCTTTTGTATGATTAATGTTTTCAAAAATAATTTTTTTATCAAAAAAATGATGAGATTTAGTTCGAAAAAATCCGTATTTTGGCCACATAGGGGTTTTTGGCTCCCAAACTCGCTAACCACGCCTTAACATCTGAGTTTTTTTTATGAATGGTAAGATGACATCAAGTCAGTGATGATGAATGCTAGTCACTGGAAGTTTTTTCCCGTTTTTTTCTGAAATTTTTTCGAAAATTTTTTTTTCTGTTTTTTTTAATTGTCTTAACGTCTGTGCAAAAGATTTTCAGCAAATTTTTTTTGTCAGTTGTAGAAAACACTCAGAAAAAATTTCAAAAATTCGCAAAAACGTTAATATGACACATTCTATCCGAGATGTATGTCCAAAAAGCTGGTACTATCTAAGTTCAACAAGGCAGTTATTTGTAATAAATAATAGTCGTATAAACGGGGCATCTCTTTTGCTTCGTTTTTACGTTTTTTTCTCGAAGAAATCGGTAGGTTTGGAGGCCCAAAAAATCAAATTTTGTAATTTTTTATTTTTTTTACAAAAAGTCTGTAATTTAATTTAGAAGTTGGTGTTGAACCAAAAAACGTATCGATTGGTCTTTTTTTTTAATAATAATAATACTGGAAAACCCGAAAAATCGCTTTATTTTGATCACGCGATGACCAAAAAAATTTTTCATAATTTTTTTCTATTTTATATATATTATTAACCTCCAAGAAATTTCAGAACAATCCACCCATTATTTCTATTAGTCGATCTTAATGATGGACACCTACCTATGCCCCCGGTTTTAACATGTGCAAGATGGGGATTGAATGCTGCTAAAAGGGGGATTTTATAATCGCTGCTTTTGAAAACAGCCTAGCAATCAAGGATCTCCCTTGTTTTGCCGGCCGAGCGATTCATTGTAAATTTTTTTTTGAATCTCGCAAGAAAAAATGACGAGAAATAAGAATGCCGAAAAGGAAGAGATTAAAAGGGATTAACCAGTTAAAAACCAGACTAATATAGCGACAAACGGTTTTTTTTCATCTGGTATCCTAACCGATTCATTTGAACGATAAAAATCCCTTTTTTATTCCGGTGATACCAGTTCACCGGTTATTCGCAAAAAAAGTTTTTTTTGTCATTTTGAGCAATTTCTATGACTCATAACTGGTCACGTGATCAACCTAGGGGCCAAAAAATATTCTACTGATATTTTTTCGGGTTCAATGCAGAAACATTTTCGCTTTCTTTGTGTAATTCTCCCAGTCAAACTCATAAGTATATTTTTTTTCTATTTTCGGAATAGGTTGGTAGGGCAAGCTGTGAATAATTATTACATTTATAACTTAAAGGGGTGGTGTGAGTAATTTTGACATTTTGGAGGCTTAAGTGGCTAAACTGATGAGCGTAGAACATTTCTCATTGATACCTTGAAAGATCTATCTTGATCTCGCGATTCCATAGACATTCAGTAGACTCTCACCATCCGGTTAACCGCGGTTAAACACGAGTCCCTCGCTTTTTTCAAAGAAACAAGGATCGTAGGCTTTATATCGAAAGTTTTTGAATTGGTGAGAATCCGGAAATGTTCTAAAATTTAGTGAATGGAGCTATTTTTCAATTTTGCTCCAGGGTCAGCATTCTAGTTGAATATGCCGAAAATGTTTTTTCGACGTTTTGATACAAGGCTTTTTATGTGGAAATGCCAGAAATGTATTTTCGAATATTAACGCCAGGGTTGATGAACATCGAATTGGGAGTACTCCCGAAAGTGTCTGAATTTGAGTGGCTTGGTTCTATTTTGCTTCAGAGCGCTACAATTGGTCAATGTGTCGAAAAGGTTTTTTCGTCCGTTTTGATACAAGAGATTTTTTTGGAAATGCCGAAACGTCATTTTTGGAAATATGTAAGCTCAAGGTGTCTAACATATCACCTTGGTGTAGTTTTGCGAATGGCTCATTGGCTGTAAATCGAAAAAATACGGCGAAATCGACATTTTGAATCATAAAAGTGAAAGTTAAAAATCTAAATGCACCAAAGATCTTGTATACGATTGCTGGTAACGATATTAGCAACTATGGTCTCATTTTCAACACAAACAGTGCTAAACGCCAAACAAATATATTATAGAAAACCCTTTTTTCTCTAGAATCCGCTGTGTTGAAAATGAACCAATGTTGCTAATATCGTTTCCAGCAAATCGTATACAAGGTATCGTTTGGTGACTTGATTTCTTATCTCACTTTTATGTTCAAAATTTTCGATTTCGTCAATTTTTTGTCGATATACAGCCAAGCAGGCAGAATTCAAAAAAAGTACGACCCATTCGATGTTCCATCTTGGTGTTATTTCCAAATGACGTTTTGTGCATTTCCACCAGAAAAGCTTGTAATCAAACGTCGAAGCATCCTTTTTCGGCATATTAACCAGAGTGCACCCTAGCTAAATCCCAAAAAATTTAGTTAACTAATTCAGAAATTTTCCGGGTTACTCACAAATCTCACTTTTTCGTATAAGCTCTGGATTGTTTTCTTTGAAAAAAGCTGATGGACCTCGTATTAACCGGGTTACGAATTGGTTGGTGGGTTCTTAAGTAACGTTTTAACACGTGTATATTTGATAGGTTGATGGTTATCAAATCATTGCTAGGAAGGGGTGACCGCTTAAATTCAGTTTTTTTGAGGGTAACAATAGCATGCAGTGCTGTTTTGTACTTAACAATTTTCGATTAGGTTAAACTATATTAAACGTTGGCGAATAGTATGCAAGAGCCGACCGAAGAGCTTACAAGTGGATGCAGCATTTCAATCAGTTGATTTTAGGGTACGAAGCATGAATAGCTTGTGTACCAACAAAACTTTTTAGATTGAAGTTGACAATTTTTAGTGAATTTTCCAAGACATTTGTAAGTAGCTTAAAATTTTGGGCAGTCATTTTAACTTTTTTTACGCGTGAATTTCAGAAAAAGTTCAACAATTCAAATTTTTTTACTCATTTTTTTTATCAGGATCGTTTTTGTTTTAACTTCTATCAATGTTCAAAGAGTCTTTGAAAATATTCGCACCAAACTAATAGTTATTGAACGCATGAGCATTTGAATAACATTTGGTAGCAAAATTGTTACGATTTTCATTGCTCCTCTTTCAAACTTTTTGGTGGACATTTATAAGGGGTATCCTGCTCCTCAACATTTTCTGCAGTTATTATGGTCATAAAAATCACCAATAACTTGTTTATGTTGAACGCATAAAACAACTCCAAATGACAACAAAAAATTTTCGAAATTTGCGTTTTATCGATTTTTTTCTAAGTATTTTTCTCAAAATTATGTTCAAAATACGTTATGTCAAATTGACCCACTAAGACTTCAAAATTTCGTCATGCCGTAGCCAATTCTCTTCAGTGTTTCCTTCAGCTCTTCTTTGAGCTCTATTTCGAAAAAATCGAAGCACTATTTTTACCTGGAAATTTTTTCACGTGACTTGAAAATTCATGATTTTGAGTTTTGGGGTCGAAATTGCAAAAAAACGCCACTGTGAACTTTCTTTGTTCTGACTAGCTTTTGCAAAATTGAGGCTAATTTGAAATCTTAACCTGGAAGGAGTAGGATTTTTTCGAGGCGTAACTGTCAAAAAACGGTGGCTTTTTGCATGTGTCTAGAAATAATAGCATTTATCGACAAAAACGCACTCGTAAAGTTTTGTATACTAATTATTCAGGTTATGTTAAAATTTAGGTTTTCATTTCAAAATATACCTCAGAGGAGTAGGAATTTCGTTTGGCTTTTAGGTCTCCGTTGTTTTCGCTAATGTTCTGGGAGTGCTATTCATGCA
>SCLH01000227.1:463661-499670 GCA_004367855.1 Oikopleura vanhoeffeni
TATATTTTCATACCGTAAATTTTCATACCGTATATTTTCATACGTATATTTTTTTGAACTTCTGACAAGTTGTTTAGTCACTTGAGTCATCTAAATATATCTATATATGAAATGTCAAATCGCATTTCCCACCCTAGTCTAGTACATTGGTACTACTTAACGTACATAAATTATGTAACATAATGTACTAGACCAAACTAGAAAATATCTATCTTCCTTGTAAAGGAATATACTACAGTAGTACTGTAGTAGTTTCATCAGACTTTCAGTACCGGAAGAACCAAGGCCAATTTATTCTTTCAGGTTTTTGGCAGAAAATCAATCGTAGTATTAATGTGCGGCGAGCCTTTTTTATAATTTATTTTTAAGGTCATTAAAATTTCTGATTTAAAACTATATTAGCCGTTCCACTTACTTAGCAGACACAAATTTGATTTCAAATTTACTATCAATCATTTTTTCAGAGATTAATAATTGCATTCAAAAATTTATAAATTTGATCAAAGTATTTCACAATGTGAACTTCACATGGTTAGGGTGAAAATTTCCAATTAATTTTGTTCGTCATCAAATTTCAATTAATTCCACCTCTTAATTCAAATATTTAAAATATTCTAGATCTGCTGAAGTTCAAGTCGTATTATTTCTTCAGAACTAATTTCTTACTTTTGAAAATGGTATAAAAAACCGAAACGTTAAGTAATAAATGAATATTTTAATAATTTCAATTAAGGGGGTGGTGTGGGTGAATTTTGACATTTTGGACGCTTGGTACGGCTAAACTGATGACGGTAGAACATTTCTCATTAATACATATAAAAGATCAATCCTTGATCTCGCGATTCCATTAGACAGTTCAGTACCACTCCCACCAACCATCTGGTTAACGGCGGTTAAACACGAGTCCCTCAGCTTTTTTCAAAGAAACAAGGATCCTAGAGCTTATATCGGAACGTTTTGAGATTTGGTGAGAATCCGGAAAATTGTCTGAATTTTAGTGAATGGGAGCTTTTTTTACGATTTTTGCCTCAGGGGCAGCAATCTGGTTGAATATGCCGAAAAATGGTGTCATTTTCAACACAACGGATTCTAAAAAAAATAAGGTTTTTTCTATAAATATTTCGTTTTGCTCTCTAGCATTGTTTGTGTTGAAAAGGAGACCATAGTTGCGAATGTCGTGTCCAGAAAATCGTATACAAGGAATCTTTTGGTGGCACTTAGATCTTCTAATTCTCACTTTTATGTTCAAAATTTTCGATTTTCGGCATTTTTTGTCGATTTACAATGCCAATCAAAGGGCCGAAATTCGAAAAAATAACTTCCATTCGGAATGGTTTCACTCAACTCTTGAAGCTTGTTATATTGCAAAAATGACGTTTCCGGAATTTCCGCACAGAAAAGCCTTGTATCCAAAACGTCGAAAAACACACATTTCTTACGGGCAATAGTTCCAACCAGATAATGGGCTGACCCTTAAGGCGAAAATTCGAAAAAAATAGAATCCCATTCACAAAATCAGACAATTTTCTGGATTCTCACAAGAATTCAAGAACTTAATCCGATATAAGCTCTAAGGCTCCTTGTTTTTTTGAAAAACAGCTGAGAGACTCCGGTTTAAGCCGCGATTAACCAGATGGTTGGCGGAAGTGGTACTGATTTCTAGATAGTGAATCGCGAGATCAAGGATAGATCTTCATAATGTATATGATGAAGAAATGTTCTACCATCATCAGTTTAGCCGTACCAAGCCTCCATAATGTCAAAATTCACCCACACCACCCCCTTAATATTTCATAATTGCTCAATTGATTCCTGAAAAACTTATATTATATTTTTTTTTCGAGAAATGTTAGAAATTTTTACGGACGACAAATTTGTAGATAACCTAACATGAAATACCAGGATTTGATTAATTGCAAAAAATTCTTCTTCAAAAAAATGTCGACTTCATAACAAGAATATAACGGTTTATGATACCGTATATTTCAGTTTCTATAACCATTTTTAAATATTTGGTATTTCAAACTATTTTTTTTAATAAATTTTCGTAAGGAGTTGGTGGCTGAAATTCAAAAAATAGAAGCTTCATAAAACATGACTTTAAATGATTTTTTAAATTTTCAAATCGAAAAATTAGAGATCGAAGTCTTTAGTAAGAAGGTTAATTTATAAAAATTATGAACAAATTCATGAAAATGAGCGTTAAAATCTGCATTGAATCCGTATCCTAGAGAATCAAAACATGCTTTTTTGACTAACGCATTTGACAAAAGCTTCGGCCACCCTAGTAGTGCACTATTTAAAAAAAACACTGAACAAAAGCAGAACTTTTCGACAGAAGACGGATAGAAAATTTTTTACATGTGTATTTTGGATAAAAATAAAATTTCCGAGGTACAGCCCCAAATTTTCTATATTTTAAATAAAATTTCATTTTAGTTCCAAATTGCAATTTTTGTAATTAGCGACGAAAATTCCTTCACTAGTACTTGTAATGAAACCACGGAAAATAACATAGTAGATAAGATAATTGATGTACTTTTTACCACTTAATAATAACCTTTAAAAACGTTAGGGAGATTTTTTAAAACCTGGAATTAAAATCAAATTTTGAGAAATTGTAAACTGGGGAATAACAGGGGAAGGTCAATTGACCTTTATTAAGGGGTTTGATCGGGATATTCCGAGGACAAATTAGCACGCAAATATTTGTTTTACAAGTATTATCATCAAAAAAAGCAGGAAGTTTCCACTAAAAATCTTTGCAAAATACATACAGTAGATGTCAGAATTGAGGAAACATTTTTATATTCATCATGCGCTATAGCGCGCTACTGCAATTCAATTGGGATAAGTGACAAAAATATACTTCCCTACAGTCTAGTTTGGGACAACCCGGATCTAGATCGTAGGCGTTTCAATGCTGAAGCGTCTCCCCTAGTGGATACGATATGCTGGAAGATATGAACTCATATTTAGAAAATAAGATTATTCTTGGCGTTAACGAGCCATAAACTTTCAAGGTTTGAAATTTATGAGCGTAAAGTTGTAAACTTTCCAAAATAACAAGAAAAAAGTTTGATCAGAACGTTAACTCAATCTGTTTCAAATAAGATGTTTTCATCGCAAAAATAATGAATACCAATAAATGTTTCAAATTGCAAGAATATCCTTGTGCACCTCGTTTACTCCGTCAACTAATTCGTGTTGCTAAAAACCAGTGTCGCAGTTTGCAAGGTCGCCACGGGTTAATCTGAAATTTAAGCACTTAATTTTATTATCCCTAATATTTTCACCCTTTTTAATTATCGAGCCTGAGTCCAAATTTCTATTTCGAAGTCGAATTTGAAATATATTTTTTGACTTTAATTTCCATTCGGCCGTAATAGTATTTGTAACGGTTGTTAACCGAAATATATTACAATTATTTATCTAATGGTGGTTGGGGAGGGTTGAGGTTTTTCTTAACATTTTCGAAATGTAATTAAGATTAGATAACTTTAATATTTTCACTGAACGCTGATTCTCACCACAAATCGTATATATCCAACACCGCGACAATCATGCGAAACAATGTTTAAAAAAGTTCTTAAAATGGTTTAACCCCCAGACTCGTTTGGGACTCCAAGTTTTTGAAAATAATTTAATTAATGCTTTTGCAAGTAATAATGCATGAAAATTAATTTTAAGGTCTAGGACATGGTTGAAAAATAGATTTTTGTACAATTACTGCGGTTCGTAAAAAGCATCTAAAATAATTTTAATGCAATCAAAAAGGCTTAAAATTTTTATGATAAAAACGATCTTTATCCGAATATATCCGGTATAAGTATAAAGACCTTCAATAGAAAAATACTTCTTTAAAAAATACTTCTAAAAATTACTTAAAAAATAAAAATATCCCGCACAATGATAAAATTCAATTTATGCTTTCAGAGGTTTTTAAAATTCAAATACCTTTCTTGAGCCTTATTTGAAAATCGGAAGCGAACAGATGCCAAACAAAATGTTAAAGAGGTAATTCAATTTTTTCAAAACGGGCTTTTTCACTACTTGCCTAAATTGATATTTAGGTGAAATAATCCTGGAATAATTGAATAAAAAGAGTGAATTTTGCGCTTATACGCCATTGAAGCACTTGCTGTTTGTAAGTACTGCTTTCAAGAACTAATGTGCACTTGCCTTACTGCCAAACGACTCTGCCGGAATTGATTTAAAAAACAAACCTTAAATGAGTGATACAATTTGACCTAATGACCTAAAGTGACCCCTAAAACTTACTTTTAAACGGCTTCATTTTTTTTAATTTGGACATTCAGAAGCACCTTAAACCCGGTACTCAGGCAGTGCCGATTGACACTGAGTGATCATTTGGCGGGCCCGTTCTTATAGTAAAATACACACGAATTTTTAAAATTTATAATGCGCAGGGTTTGCACAGTTCTCTAACTTTTGGTTCTGAAATTATCTTTTTACTTTTCTGGGCTGTGAATTAAAGCCATTTAGTTAAGTCGAACTCGAAAAAGTGACAAAAATAAGGTGAGTTTCTAAGCTTGAAATTTTTTTTTTAATTTTTAAGATTTTTTCTGATCGAGAACCATAATTTTATTCTAATCTTAAAATTGATGATCAAATCAAAAATTATTTCCTGAAATAAGTTACTGGGTATTTTTGTGCTTAACCCTTGTGAGCACAGAGCCACAATTGTGGCTCAAGCATACCTAAAATCATTCAAAAAGGCAAAAAACGGGATCGTAGAATCTTTTCTTTCAAACACATTATAAAAANGGTTCCAAAAAAATAATTGAATTTTTTTTCGAATGTTCGGTCTCAGTATTACGGGAAGTTGAATTATTATGATTTTTCGCCTATGTTGCACTTCCGGAAAAATTATTTCGGAACAAGACAAAAATACAAATGTGAGATTAGCCAGTTTTTAAGAAAGTGTTTTGTGCATGCATAACAGCTAAAATATAAATTTATTGGTATCTAGGGGCAGATATTTTTCTTCGGAATTTCTAAATTTTCAAGTATCCCATGAAAAAATTCAATTATTATAAAAGTGAATTTTAGCAATAAAAATTGTCCACAGTTGTACTTCATTACCATATTTACTTGAAAATAATCTGCTTTTATAGGGAAAAATAAAGATTTTTCATCAAAAATCATGATTTTTCTATCAAATTTTTTGACTTATTTATAAATTATTTTTACTATATGAAATATAAATCAAAGCGGACAAAAATATGACGTAGGCCAGATACTTGTGCATCGTTGCCGACAAAAATGTTACTTGTGAAGACAACTGTGACCGTGTATCAAGTGATATCGTATACCTTGCTTTTCTCACTATATTTTCTAGAAGAACAAAATAAAATTCTAGAATATGAAATGTCAGATGCAAAAAAATTATCTTTCAACTTCCTTATGCAGAAAAAATTGAAATTCCAACTGCTTTAAGGGGGTGGCATCGATCCGGCAGATTGGTACATTTTTGGTACAGAGCGATAAATGAAAGAAAAAAATGTGAAAATTTATTTTTTTATTTTTTATCTTCAATAAAAGTGTCAATTCTTGCAAACGTTAATATTTTTAATTTCTTAACATAACTAATTATCTGGGAAAATATAAAAAACCACTTTTTACTGTACATCCATTTCCAACTAAACTCGACTACAGAAAAGTCCGGTTTTTATGTTGCTTATTAAAAAATTTCCTTGATATGAAAGTTTTTTTCCCATGAAAAATGGTTAAAAATGGCAAAAAGTAGAGAAAAACATCTTTTTTTGAGATAAAAATTGACCTTCAATTGCGTTTTGATATTAAAAAATGTTCTTACTATCTAAAGAAATGGCGCCTATAACACCCACAATTTTATTTGGAATTTTTGACTAGCATAAAATTTATAAATATTTAGTGCCAAATGGCACTTATCGAGTGTACAGCCGAGNAAATAAAGTTCGGACTCAAGTCTTCCCTAAAATAGGCAAAAATTATTTTTATAAGTAGATGTACATTTATTCTGGTTCAGCTAACGATAATAAGCAGAAAAAAGTAAACCAACTAATTAATTTCGTAAGTTAAATTGACTCCAGTCTGCCGAGTCGATGCCACCCCCTTAAGTTTCTGTGAACAACGTTCAAAGTAGAGCCACAATTGTGGCTCTAGTGCCCTGGCGGAACATTTTTTCATATGCTCACAAGGGTTAACGATCTATTGACTTATACATTTAGAGTTTCTGGTCTTTTGCCTACAATTACGCTATTCTCAAAGCTTTAATTAAAAGTATATCCCCTATTCACATTTTTAGATATCCGGCCCTAATACCTTTAAAAACACACTACGTTTCCTAATCAGGGCCGGGATATTTACAAAAGTGTGAATAAGGGATATTAATAAGGTTGGACCGCCCAATCAGAGTGGAAGGTTTTTATTAATGAAATGTAGCACCAGGGTTTGAAAGAGATTTTTTTCGCTTACTGAAGTGACTTAGTGACTAATTATTTTTTTTGGAAATATTGATGAAAAAAATGTTGTAAGGCTTGTAAAAATAAACGATTTTGCGTGGGTTTTCTTCTCCTTTTTTCCCAACATTTTGCTTCAACCTACGCATGAAAGGGGCCGAAAATGACTCATAAACCAATAAGATATTTACCAATGAGATACTTCAAGTGGGTCACAATATTTGCTTCGTCCACAATTTGTGTCAAGTTGACCACAAAGTCTAAATTTATTTACAATTGGTATAGTATAATTTCATTGACATTATTTTAATTTTAATCCCTTTGTTTGATTATGTGCAAAATATTTTTTTTCTTCGTGAGATACGTTTGAAAAAGTCTGATTTGCTTCAACCAAACTGTCATTCATTGACAGTATACAGTCCATGCGCCCTAACTGGAACACCACAAATTTGAATTTGCGCTTAATCTGAAACACTTTAAAAGGGGATTTTCTGCAGAAGGGTTCCAGATTGGGCGCAACATTCCAATTTAGGGTGTTCAAGTTAGGGCGCATGGACTGTAGTTAATAATATAGTTAATAACGCCTTAAAAATTCACATCAATAAAAAGCAAATTAAAAGTCGTCATTTCAAGAAAGTTTTTAGTCGTTCAGTTGCTTTTCTATACTTGTACGATCATTTTCTGGAAACTTTAAGTGCAAATTGAATAATTGCATAATTTGAAATATGCGGATGTGATCGTACATTTCAATAATAATGTTTATTATTTAGTATTGAATATTTAGCAGTATTAAAATCAGTATTTGAAATCAGTTTTGAACAATTCAGGCCCATAATAAATCATTTGTCCAATAATATTTTTGGCTTATCTGATGAGCCTCATCAGCAATCAATTTCCGCTGCCGATTCCTCTTTCGCCCTATACAATTCCTCTTGATTTAACAACGAAAACTTTTGTTCTAATTTTTTATGCTTTCTGCAAAAGTAAATTTCTGTGACAGCCAGCATCATGACGGAAAAAAATCCTAGAGCACACATGGGATAGACAATCCGACCCATATAATCATATTCGGCTTCTTTTTCTAATAAACTTGAAAGGGAGATTGAGAACTGTTTCAAAATCGGAAGGGATAAGGGGGTACTCAAACTTCAAACGGCGGAAGATATTGGAGTACCACCCAGTCTAGGGTGAGCACACAAAAAGTTGTTTTAGATTAAAAAATTAAAAAAACGTTGTTAAATGTAGCAAAGATTAAAAATGATGATTATTGACTAGTTAACTGAGGTAGGCCCAAATGATCAGAAGGTTTTTTTCCAACAATATTTTCCAACAAACATTTCCGAAGTTATAAAAGGTTGGTTCTTAAGCCAAGCCATTTTTTGTGCTCCACAGCGCCCACAGGAGGCTCGATCGATGTGACAACTCTGACCAAAAAGTTTTCGCAAAAACACTCAACTTAATCCTCTCCGCGTTTTCAAAGCGCGCGGCATCTCTCTTTTCTATTAATACGTCTCTTCTTCCGGAATTTAAGATATCAATTGACATTCTGGGCGATATATAAAGCGAGTTCCACTTGCTCTTACTTTCTTGGACACAATTATGAACCTACATGATAAATTCCAAGATGAAGTCAATTAATCAGCGAGAATAATTGGCGTTTGACAAAAAAATGAAACATTTAGTTTTAATTCAGGTACGGGTGCGCTTTTGAGGCTGAAACCAACAAATACACAATGTATCACAATTTTATTTTTATGGTTTTTTTCTGTTAAAAGACAATTTGAATATATCGAAAATTATCCCTGCTGCGCCTTTCTGTGCCAACGCGCCTTTCATAACATGACGCTTGCACATACTACATAGTAATACATAGTAAAGGCGCAGCAGGGATAATTTTCGATATAGTTAATTTGAATTAAAATGATGGCATTTTTATCTCCATGCAGCATAGACTATGCTCCATCAGGAAAGTTTTTATAAGGTTTGAAAATATATCATGGTTTAGGCATGGTTATTAGCATTTGAGGTTAGGGCCATGATAAATGCACTAAATGGCCTAAGGAAAGCAAAAAAATGCATTTCTGGTTATATCATAATAAAAAATAGGAAATTTTCTAGAAAAAATTTGTATAATTGATAATAAATATATCATATTTCATTTTGAAAAATGAGTTAAATTACTTCTCATACAGTATGACTAGCTCTCCCGACCAAAAAAATCCTACACATTTAGAAATTAAGACCCAGACTAGTTTTTGCTGCTGAAAGTTTTAGTCAAAAACCGCATATTTGTTTTTCACGAAAACCACCTCCTTAAAACGCTTTCGATCAGATTATGATACCGTGGGATATTTTTGTGTCAATTAAACAATTCCCTTAATTTTGGTGTATGAATGTAGATCTTAAGGATTCAAGATGCGATGTGAACACTCAATTGTTTAACAATAAAAAATGTCTGACATTTCCCACCCTAGTTTTAAGCAGGTATTTTATAGAAACAAAAAAATGAACGATTCTAAATCGGTGTAAGTTGGAGCTGAAAAAGGTTCACCACTTACACTATTAGTGTCACTTTTCTCGAATTAAAAGTTTAATATGCAATACAAGTATTGCAGTTAAATCTTGTGGGCGAATTAACTGAATACACTACAAGTGCTACACTAAAAGTGGTCATTGTATTTAACTCGTAGACTCTATTTATGGCGAGTAGTCGCCATTCACCATTCAATCGCATTTTACGACCCTTAATCATTAATGACAAGATCAGTTATAAAGTTATAAATAAATTTAAAAACAAAATGACGTTTTTGCGTTTTTTTGGAAAATTTTTACTGTATTACAGTACTTATTTTCTGCAAAAAATTTTGAAACACCAATAAAACCTTTCATCGTAATCAAAAAAAAATTCTAAGATTTTTTTCATTCACACAAAGCCCAAAAAATGATCACGTGACCGTATATTTAAGAAATAAGGTCGGTCAAAATAGTACTGTTTTTTTTCAAAAAATGCTTAATCACTTTTTAAAATTAGTGGAGATGTTTTTGAGGTGTTTTTGAAGACTTTTTTCATTACACCAAAGTCCAAACACGATAACGTGACTTTAAATTAAGCAAATAAGGATTTGGCTCAAGTACACAAATAGTACTCAAATTACGCCCGAAAAAATTTGTGGGATAATAAACACCTCTAATTTGAGAGTTTAAAACATAATGATATTTCCAAAAAGGTCACGTGATCTTATTTTCAAGAAATAAGGATTTTATTCATAACAAATCTCAAACCTTATTTTTGGATTATTTCGTCACGTGATTATATTCGGACTTTGGTGTAATGAGAAAAAAATCTTAAAAACGTTTGAAGTGCATCAACAAATGTTTTTGACGTAATTTGAGTACTTTTTCAAACCGTATATGGTGTATCGTATATCAAATTACCTTCAATTTCAAGTTTATCTTAGAGACTTGTAAGTACCCTCAAAAGAATCGGAAGGGTCGACTTTTTAATGAAATTATTAGCAACTATGGGTCAATTATGTACTGAAAGGGCGCCAGAGAGCGAAAAAAGCTCTGTGAAATTTGATCATTTTTTATCTTTATTGACCTTTAAGTACATAATTGACCCATAGTTGCTAATATTTTCATGAGGAAGTGGACCTTTCCGATTATTTTGGTGTTACTTTCAAGTTTATACGATGAACTTGAAATTGACCTTTACCTTGAACGAGAAAGAAAATATTCCACAACAATTTAAGAGTCATTTTACTAGAAAATTTTGTGAAAAACATATAATTGTTTTTAAATAGAGTTATAGCAAATCGTTTGAAGTTGCTATGCAGTAGTTTACAATATAAATTAACCTTCAAATTCATATTATTATTACACTTTATGTGTCACTAGAGGTCATTTTCGCGATTTTTTCTTTCTCATCCCCATTAAATGCCTTTTTATTCATCGAAAATTTAAAAATTAATTTTAATTGTATAGCAAATTAGCTTAAATGTATTTTAAAAAGGTTTAAAATGTATGTTAATAATGAAACTTTGCTCATATGGCTCGATTAAAAAGAATGGTGACTACTTGCTATAGAGTCTAAGGGTGTATTGACTTCTAAAGTCTACGAATTAACTAACTGCTGGGCGAGGCGGCCAATCACGATGCGCGTGGGCGACCGAATTGAATAATTATTAAAATTTTAATTTCCAAGGGTGACGATTCGCCACTGGTTTTGAAAAATAATCAAAAACCTGAAAATATTAGATTTCGAAAAAAATTTTATAATTTTTGCCAAAAATTTTTAGAACTTTTTTTTTAATTAAAAATAAAAAAAAATCAATATTGGCTACCTTCATTTTTTCTCGTACGTCTCTGTTTCCGTTTTGGCCGACTCAGGTGATAGCCTAGAACTGATATTTTAACTAGCCTCTAACTGCAGTTTATTCCATTATTTATAATACAAATTGTCGATAGTGAAATTTTCCGTGATATATTTTAATTTTATGACGATAGGTTCCAAATCGTTCTCACAGTAATATATTTGATATTTATCGAAAAAATGTTTTATTCATTTTCTAATTGTTGAGGTTTAAATAGGAAAAATCATCTTTGAAATTTCCCGTCCGCAGACTCAAAAAGCCTAAAAAAGTATTTCAAAATGACTAAAAATATCATCTTTAACCCTTGTGAGCATATAAAAAAAAAGCTCGGCCAAGGCACCAGAGCCACAATTATGGCTTTACTTTGAATGTTGTTTACAGAAAGCTTAACGCAGTTGTAATTTGAATTTTTTCTGCATAAAGAAGTTGACACTGTCAACTTGACAGGTAATATTTTCGCATCCGATATTTTTTATTCTAGAATTTCGATTTTTAGTTCTAGAAAATATAGTGAGATAGCAAGGTATACCATATCACGTGATACACGGTCACAGTTGTCTTCACAAGTGACCTTTCCGTCGGAAACGATGCACAGGTATCTGGCCTACGTCATCGTTTTGTTCGCTTCAATTGATATCTCATACATCAAAAGTAATTTATAAATAAGTCAAAAATTTTGATGGAAAAATTATGATTTTCGATTAAAAATGTTTATTTTTCCCTATAAAAGCAGATTATTACAATTTTTCATTATTTTCAAGTTAATATGGTTATGAAGTACAACTGGTGACACCTTTTGATTGCTTAAATTCACTTTTATAATAATTAAATTTTTTCATGGGACACTTGAAGTTGAAAATTTAGAAATTTCACTTCCGAAAACAAATATCTGCTCCTAGATATTAATAAATTATTATTTAAACTGTTATGCATGCACAAAACGCTTTCCTGAAAACTGGCTAATCTCACACTTGTATTTTATGTCTAGTTCTGAAATAATTTTTCAGGAACTGAAACATAGGCGAAAAATCCTTATAAATCAACACCCCGTAATTCTGGAACCAAACATTCGAAAAAAATTTCAATTATTTTTTCGGAACCGAATCAAAATTCTTTATAAAATTTTTTGAGAGAAAAGATTCTACGATCCCGTTTTTTGCCGTTTTTGAATGATTTTAGGTATGCTAGAGCCACAATTGTGGCTCTGTGCTCACAGGATTTTGTGTTTTTTGAGGGCGAATATCTCAAAGACTAAACATTGTGGAACCCAATAATTAAATACAATGTGATATTTGAACGAAAATCTTACATCCTAAAATATAATTGGAGATCACTGATTGCTCGACCAATCAGGATCGAGCTTTAAAACAGAGACATATTTTGTTGCAAAAAGCCTATTTCTCCGTGAGTTTTGAAGGCAGGAAAATTGTTTGTAGCTTTTATTGACCATAAAAAAAGTACGCAGGTCTGTTACTATCGTTTTCAAAAATTTGAAATAAATTAGCTTCAGAATAGCCAAAAAACGTTTTTTTGAGCTGATTTTGAGGGTCTTGCGCAAAAACCTATTCCTCCCTGGATTTTTTAGTAAAATATTTCAAACCTGTATAAATCAAAAGCTAGTGAGTTCGTAGAGAGCTGTTTCTATCGAAACCTAAATTTCGATGATTTTTTCTCTTCCAAAACTGTACTTCTCATTCCTGAAAATTCATAAATTTTGATCAAAATGCTTAAAATCAAGACAATATATTTTCAAAATGATTAAAAGTACTTTCCAAATGCTGCATTGAGATGAAAATACCACCATCTTATTTCAAATTATCCATATTTTCAGAAAAAAAATATAAGAATAAAATTCAAAACGAAACAAATCACTATCAGTCGGTCAGTGAGGAATGAAGGGCGCCATTCGCTCACGCCTACGCAACCTATATTTTGAAATAATATCACCTCAAGTTGAGATTCTCGACAACAAATTAGTGCACATAATTACACTGACGTCTTGTAATTTTTCGCACTTAAAGGGTATAAAGGGTATGATGGTTCCTAATTTGACATTTTCTCGATTAAAATATGGCCAAACAGAGTCTCGAGGATAATTCAGATCAGCCAGTTTGTAGAACTAGCCTTCAGCTTGCGTCAGAAATGTGCCAAAACTTTTTTGTATGCTTACATTCGTGCCACATAAGCGAAACAAGAAGACATAACGCAAAACGGAATCTATCTCCTCCCAGGTTTTATTATGAAAAAAACATAAATTTTTGATACAACCTGTTAATTACTATTCAAACTTTAACAGTGGTGTTTTTGTCGATAAGTGCTATATTTTTTTAGACATGCAAAAAACCCCGTTTTTTGGACATTACGCCTCGAAAAATCTATCTCCTCAGGTTAAATTTGCAATTAGCTCAACATTTTGCAAACCTAGTTCAAACAAGTAGACTTACATGGCGTTTTTTTTGCAATTTCGCCCCAATCAAAATATAATTTTCAAGGTCACTGAAAAAATTTCCGATGAAAAATGTGCTTCGATTTTTTCGAAAGTAGGCTCAAAAGAAAGCTGGAAAAACACTGAAGAGAAAGTTGGTTTACGTCAACCCGATATTTTGAAGTTTTTAGTGGTCAAATTGACACAAACGTTATTTTTTGAACATAATTTTGAGAAAAATACTTAGAAAAAATCCAAAAACGCAAAATTTTCGAAATTTTTTTGTTGTCATTTCGGTTGTTTCTGCGTTCAAACATAAACATTAATTGAGTGCATTTTATGACGAAAAACTGCAGAAAATGTAGGAACCACCATACCCTTAACTCGTAGACTCGATTTATGCGACGCGTCGCCATAACAATTTATTCGCATTTTCGACGCTTAAGGGTGTCTGTCGCATTTAGAGATCGGACATGATTTTCTAGATTATCTTTAAAATGTTTTTTCTGAAATATGGACAAAAATAGTTGATAAAGTCTTTTTATTTTCAATGTTCAGAAAAGTACTTTTTTTATCGCGATTTGAGAAGAAATTTCTTTCATTTTTTCAAAATTATTGGAAATTTCTGAATATGAATCGCTGTTGTCAAAAGACGAAATACAAAAATGGAAATTGTGGACCTCATCGGGTCTGTGCGCGTATCCTTTAGGATGTCTATACATACCAGTTTTTAGGTTTCTGCCGTTAATCCATGGGAGGTATGTAATTTCCCGAGGCACTCAAATAAAGGCCAAAAAACGTTTTATTGCTTCATTTAAGCTCGGATGAATTTTAAATGAGGCAATCGGACTGTCGGGCTTCTGCCACGCTTCTCTGTGGTCAATAAAAGCTATAACAGTATTCCTATCTTCAAAACTCAGGGAGGAGTTAGGCTTTTAGGTGAAAATAGTGCCACTTTTTGAAAGGGTTCGTTCCTGATTGGTCGGGCTAATCAGGGCCTCCGATTTCTGTTTTTGGAAGGCACGATTAATGTTCAATATCCCTTAAACTGAATCATATGTTCGTGCTGTTTCTAGTATTCATTGAGGGCGTACGCTGAAAAACCCGTGTTTTTGGCTTAAAGACTGGACCATACTCCCTTAAGGTGGTAGCAAGGATGTGGACTGGCGTCAATTAATTTACGAAAATAATTGGTGGTTTATTTTTTGTGCTTCATTTCGTTACTGACTCACAATAAATGTGTATCAGCTCTTAAATCTTTTTTATCTATTTAAGGAACGATTTGCAGTTCAAACTTTTATTTTATAATTCGTTAAATTTTCGAAAAATTCAAAAGCATTATGAAAAGTTTAAGATTTTTGTCCAAAATTTTTTTGATTATTTTATTGAAATCTCTGTGAAGATAAAAACGCAGAAAAATAGCCACTACTTTTTTTTCATGCATGGTTTCATATTTTCTGACTGCCCTGTTGAATCATGAAATGTTTTTTGTCATTTTGTTGTCGACTTTTAGATATATATGAAATGTTCTGCAATCAGTCCAAAAATTTTATTAGTAGTTTTTTGAAAATTTCTGTAAAATCAGGCCGAATTCACTTGTGAAATGTTCTGGTATCTTTTGTTGTTCCGTTTCAACGGATGCCAAGGGTAGTTGAATATCGTTTCTGAACGTGCTTGATGAGAATTTACAAAAACACTTGCTTGTGAAACCGGTTTGTGCCGATTTGCACGCAATTTTATAAATTTTATTATTTTTAAATATCGTGTATATTAAAATTCGCGGCGTGTATAGCTACTTAAACTTTTTAAAGTCGGACATTTATTTCATATTTAAACTCAATTGAAGGTCATTTTTTTTTCCTAAAAGCTGGTTTTTCTCATTTTTTTCATGAAAAAAATACTTTCTTATTTAAGAAATTTTTGACTTCGTGGAAATGATTCTTCCACTAATTAGTGCATACACCGAAAATGTTGAAGTTTATAATAATATGCTTTGAAAAAAATTCCACATCGGGTCAAGTTGGTAAATGGGTGTAATGAAAAGTGGTATTTTGATATTTTTCACAGATACGTTAAGTATGTAAAAAATTTAAAAATATAAACGTTTGCAAGTATGACACTCATTTAGAGTAAAAATTAAATAAATAATTTTCACATTTTTTTTTCTTTCAAAAAATTCACTCGAAAAAATGTCATTGCCACATCGCTGCTACCCCCTTTCATTAATACAAGATCAGTATAAGTTATCGATTGCACTTTGGACAAATGACCGTTTTGTGCGTTTTTTTTGGAAAATTTTTACTGTATTATAGTACTTATTTTTTGCAAAATTTTTTTTAAATTACAAAATATTAAATTTCTCGTGATCAGAAAAAATGGTCTAAGACATTTTCATTACATCTGGTTATGATTCATAGCCGAATGTCACGTGACCGCTTAATTCACATTGCTTAAATCACTGTTTGAAAAAGTGAGAAAGGTTCTTTAGAGTTGTTTAAGACTCTTTTTGCATTACACCAACAGTACAAAAACGATCACCATGCCTTCCAAAATTAGAGAATAGTTTTTGGTTAAAGTTAAAACACATGTAATCAATTACGCCGAAAATTTGTTTTTGGCCAATAAACCCAAATTTAAGAGTTTTAGAACATAATAATATATTCAAAACGTCACGTATTCTTATTTTTCGAGAATAAAGGCATTTATCTATTGCATATTTCAAACCTTTATTTGTGTTGAATTTATTCGTCACCTGTATATTTATATCGGCTTGGGTGTAATGAGAAAAATGTCTTAAAACGTTTTGAAGTTGACCTGGAATTTCTTGACGTAGTTTGAGTACTTTTTTCAATTACTGTATATTGGTTCTCATGTCTCTATTTTCAGACAGTACTTCACAATCACGTGCAGACCCCTTCAGAGAATCGTAACGATTTCTTACTTTATTGGCATTATAGTATGGCCTCAGTTTAATGGATTTATTTTTTATAGAGTCATACTTTCGACTGCTGATTACAACGAATGCGTGGGGAGAGAAGGGTGGAGCAATCTTTATTTCACGAAAATGGGTTTCCTCAAAAATTAAGAGTATTTTACTAAGGAATTTTGTTAAACATATATTATTTTTAAGGACGAGCGATTAGAAATTATTTTTTTGAAATTTTATATGAGTTTGCAAATTATAAAATTAGGTTTTTTCATCTTGATTATTGCCTTGTGCTGTGTAACTGGAGGTAAGGTTTCGTTCGCACTTTGTTTTTTATCCTCATTTAATGCCTTTATTCGTTTACATTTTTTTTTTTAATTGTTTCATTGGCTGAATATTATTTTGAGCTATTTGAAAATGGTATGTGTTGATTAATGAACTTTGCTGATTATGCTCGTTTATAAGTATGGCGAGCGTCGGATATCGAGTCTGGGTACAGATTCATGTCTAAAGTCTACGAGTTAAGTTTTTTCTATAATTTGTATTTAGCTGCACTACACACATTCAAGTATTGCAAAAATACACTATTTAGTGAATGGCCCCAAGATTTTAATTCGACATCAAATGCTAGCGCTGGAAAAATTATGCTAGTGAATCACTAGTAGTGATGTTTTATTTTCTGAATTGATTTTCTGTACAGCTTAAAAAAACCTTTTTAGACCAAATGAATAAATTATAAATAAGTTCACAAATTGATCGCGGTAAACTTTTCATTAAAATCAGAAAATTTATTCAACTTGTCGATAGCAAAAACTTTCTCAGTAAAAATTAGACATTTATTACGAAAATAAGCTCGGTAAGTGAAAATTAAAGTTCAAAGTTTTGATTTCTAGAACGCAATACAATAATAATATAGAGTAGGCCGAGCCTAGTGATGTATGAAACGATTAAGAGTCAATGACCACTGTTCTTGGTAGTGTGCGTAAGGGTTAAATATCTCTTTAACGAATTTTTCTTAATCTAGGATGTGCGGGCTGAGTGAGCCAATGACACTCCTAAGACCCCTCCTAGCCACTCATGGGGCCACTTTTCAGCTCGCACATCCTAGATTAACAAAAATTCGTTAAAGAGATATATTCCCATACGCTTATTGACATGATAATGTCTGACTGTGCAGACTATATATTTACCCAAAATATAATATTTATGATCATATTTAAAAAGATGTTACTAACAGATGTGAACTGAATAGCACTAACCGATAACCAATAAACATACATATACCCGAATCTCTTGTCCTTAAAAGCAAGTGACGATTTGAAATCAGGAATTTCAAAACTCAAAAATGGGTATCAATGTTTTTAAGCTATCTTGTAAAGAATTTTTTCTAGTCATTTTAAAACCTGGGATTTTTTTTGTTTATAAAATTTTTTCAAAAAAAAATTGATTTTAAGGTCAAATTTTCGAGATTTTACAAGGGGTGCAAGAAAGAGTTCTAGCGACTCCGTATAGAAAGCCAGAGCGCTAATTATTTTGGCAAGTGAAAATTAAGCGTTTTTTAGGGGCCGGTTTTAAAGGATTAGGGTTGGCAACAATGTGGTCGACCTAAAATAAGCGGTCAAAGTTCAAGTTCAATTTCACTCTCAAAAGAACCGGAAGGGTCGATTTTCTGATGAACGTATTAACAACAATGCGTCAATCACGTACTGAAAGATCACTAGAGCTCAAAAACTGGCTTCAGCACCCCCTCTGAAATCTCAAAAAGGAGACCAGTTTTTGCGCTCTAGCGACCTTTCAGTACGTGATTGACCCATAGTTGTTAATACGTTTATCGATAATTAACGATCAACTTGAAATTGACCCTGAACTTTGACCGCTTATTTAAGGTCGACCACATTGTCGCCGACCCTAATCCTTAAAAACTGGTTCCTAAAAAACGCTTAATTTTCACTTGCCAAAAAAGTTAGCNGTCGCTAGAACTCTTTCTTGCACCCCTTGTAAAATCTCGAAAATTTGACCTTAAAATCAATTTTTTTTTGAAAAAAAATGTCATAAACAAAAAAAATCCTGAGTCTTAAAATGATCAGAAAAAAATTCTCTACAAGAAAGCTTAAAAGCATCGATACCCAGTTTTGAGCTTGTAAATTCCTTATTTCAAATGGTCAGTAGCAACAGTAGAAAAATGGTTAAACATTAACAAATAAAATGCAAAAATTTTAAAAAAATTTTAGAAGAAAATTTTCGACTAAATTTTTTTTATTTGAAATTTCCCAAAAAAAAATACTAAATCACACAGAAAATTATTTAGATGTTTTAATCTCATAACATCATACTGTATGATTCATACAGTATGTTCTAATAGAACAGTTCTATACTCGAAAAAATTATATAAAAATGTTTTCAGAAAAGAGAACCCATTGCTGACAATTCTTATTATCTGACTTCGAGGATGAAACATGAGTGCAAAAATCGGTCAATATCACTTGTTCTGATTGGTTTATTTTTCAAGCAATGAAAATCGAGGAAAATTAAGGTTCATATTTTTTAATTGTTGCAATTTTTTGCATATAATCCTTTAAAACTCAATAACTTATATTTTCCTATATTATTGAAACTGTAATGTGAAATCCTTCAAAATGAGAAGAAAGTTAAAATTAAAACATTCACACTCTCTTAGAAATTAAAATTAATATCCATTTTTGTGATTTGTTCTGTTTAATTTCTGACCCGTTTCCTTCCTGAGCCATATATAAAAAGCCCGTATCTGCTGTTATTAAAGGATTTGAATCCTGGGGCCAATTTTGCGATGAACATGATGTCGATGATTTACTTCCAGCGTTAGTTACGTGATTTTAACCTTGATCAAGATTGACACCTTAATTTTTTCGGCTGGTTCGTTATTAATAGCCATTAGACTCATCGTCATATATATGGGTAGCAGGTCCATCGTTAAAATCGACCTATTGAAAATCATTTAATGTCTCAGTATTTTTCCTAAATAAAGAAAATAATGATTAACCCATCGCGTCGAAATTTTTTTGCCTGCACTTGAATTTTTTCCATTTTTACATGATTTCTACAATGAAAAAGTAAAATTTAAACATTTTAGTAATAAAATATCCGCATCACTCTTAGTGATTAGCTGGTCATCTTAGTCAAGCTTCGATTATCAGATTTTGGGCTCAGTTAACCATCTTTATAATTTTTTGTACTTTTTATAAAAAATCTCAATCGCCATTCCTTATATCTTTCGGTAAAATGACTTCGTCACTTTCTGGTTTTCTCAACAGCATATCGTCCTTATTGTTGTCTGTTCGTTCCAGAGTTAAACTCTTGAGTTTTTTTTCTTTTTTCAGTTTTATTCTTCGACTCGATTCGTTCCTAGGCCAATTTTGATCTGTATCGATCTTATTTTCCGAAGGGTTTGAATTCCGTGGCCAAATTTCTGATATCAATGACTTTTTGAAAGTGTTAGTCACGTGATTTTGACTTTGGTCTAGATTGCCACCCTCAAGTTTTGTGGGTGGTTCGTTGATTCTTTTCTGATCATTAGACTTATCGTCAGATTTGACGCCAGGGGCTAAAAAGGTTTTATGATTGTCAAAAGTTGTTGAAGTTAAACTTATTTTAACTTCTTTACCAGGAGTCACGATTGCAGGAAATTTATTCTTGTAATAATTTTCAATGGTTATTTCAGGACTACTTTTTTCAGCTGTCATTTTGGGAGCTAAAATTGTTGAATTCATTCTTTGGCTAGGTGTTAATAATTCCACAGACAATTTCACATTTTTGTCAGAAGGCGCATTTCCAGATAGGAGGCCTGAAGTTGAATATATTTCATAATCCCCAGAGTTTTCATCCTGTGATATCGTTTGGGTTGAAAAGTTTTCGATAATGTTAGATTTGATTGATTTTGAGACCTTGGGGTCTAAAATTTCCGATTTTATGTTTTCTTTCAAATCCGTCATCGAATAATTTGAGTCTTTTGAAGGTGTAGTTAAGCGTATTTTTGCTAAAGCTTCATCAATTTCGTCTTTTGAAACCATGGTTGATTCCAAAATAGGTTCAGCTTTTTCTTTTTGCATGGAATTGCGGAAATATTTCAACTTCAAATTTTTTAAGGTTTCATGATCATCCATAGATTCGGTGGCTGCTTTACTGTTGATTTCGTCCTCAATAACTTGAACTTTATGAAAGTCATTGAATTGTAATCAGAAAAATATTAAAAGATTTGTTATAAACAATTCTGCCAAATTTGTTAAAAAAATTGCCGAAAAGTTCGAAGGAATTTTTCAGACACCAATTAAAAAATCAAAAGATTTGAAAAGTCCGGACTTTTGATTGGTTAAAAATAGATTTCCTGAAAATATAAACTATTGTTATAGTCTATAACTAATAGACGTGTTCTCGTGAATTTTTAATAACTAAATTTGGCAATTTTGTATTTCAGAAGCATGCTTGAATCCAATTTTTTACTTGTAAAATGTTTCAATCACAAGATTTTTGTTCACTTATTAATAATTGTAATAATAACGTTATATTCAAACATAATTCTGCAAAGAAAATAATCAAAATTAGTGACTTTTTCCTGGATTAATTGACTGCAAAACAACTTTTTCTGTAGAGGGTTCAACATAAATTTAATCAAAATTGGACAGGTTTTGAGTCAGAACTTCTGAACTCAACTCTAGTAATCTAAATCAGTCACTAAAAGTTGCGGAGTGTCACCCAGTTGGTTACTTACGTTCGGTCACCCATCTAGCAAGCGGTCACCAAAAAAGTTATTTAAGGGTGGATAGTGAAGGGTGTATAGTGAAGTATAATGAAGTTACTACTGTTCTCCGTTTATTCTTGAGGCGCAGTTTAAAAAAGTCCAGATTGCCTCGACCACCCCCTTAATAAGAGTGGCAAACACTAAAATATAGATATTCCCTGGCAGGGATGTCTTTAATTTGACAGAGTCTCTCTTTAAAAAATAGTTTTTGCAAATGTACACATTCCCTCCTCACAATTCAGCAAATCTAAGTTAAGGACTACAATTTTAACACTAATTTATCCATAAATATCCACAAACACTGGTGGTATATATCATATAGTGATGAAAATATGTCTCGATTTCAACTAACAATTTTAGATGGTAACAGTAATTTGCTTCTCCACCCTAATGAGATAATATCTAAGTGTGACACACTGAGTGTTGCGAACTAAAATCTGTCTGAACCCTGTCTTCATCGATCTCATCTTCTCGAGATTCTAGTTCATTAGAATTTGTCGATGATTTCTCTTTTTTTTCAGTGAACTTCAATATTTCACCAACGTCTTCGGTTATACGAGGCTTTGATTCAGAATTGTCAAAGTTTTGAATTTGTATTCCACCAAAAGGATGTGGACGAGGCCAGAAGAGTTCTTCGCTAGCAAATGTCCCTACCTACGAATAAAATATCCTGATTAAACCCAAGAATAAAAAAGCCTGTTCTACAGGCTGTTAATATATTATCTAAAAAGCTATAACTTTTTACGACCGCATTTAGAACCAACCGGTAAATTTAGTGACCCGCGCAGAAATTTTTTAAAGTGATATTAATACCTTGCATTAGAAAAATTTGATTCTACATAAGGTATAAGTTATATGTTATACCGTATAACATAAGTTATACAATGGAATTCGATTTTTTTTCAATTTTTCACTGTAAAAGCCTCAAAATTGGCAAAAAAATATAATTGGCCACGGAAAGTATCATTCTTTGTACATGTGACATGTTACATATTATGTTAAGGAGGTGGTGTTAGTGAATTTTGACATTTCAAAGGCTTCGTACGGTTAGACAAATGAAGACTGTACATTTTTGAAAAAAAATTAGGAAGATCTATCGTTGATTCCATTTGATCTCGCGATCCCATTTGACAGTTTGATACCACTGAGTGGTAACCACTCTCACCAACTATCTGGTTAACGGCGCTTAAACACGAGTTCCTCAGCTTTTTTCAAATAAACAAGAATCCTAGAGCTTATATGGGAAAGTTTTGAAATTTGGTGAGAATCTGGAAAATTGTCTGAATTTTCGTGAATTGGCTCTGTTTTTCTCGATTTGTGCCCAGGGGTCAGCAATCTAGTTCAATGTGCCGAAAAAGGGTGTTTTTCGACGTTTTGATGAAAGGCTTTTTCTGTGGAAATGCCAGAAGCGTCATTTTCGGAATGTAACAAGCCCAAGGAGTGATGAACATCGAATCGGTTGTACGTTTTTGAATTTCAGCCTGATTGGCTGTAAATCGACAAAAAAGTGCGCGAAATCGCCAATTTTGAACATAAAAGTTAGAATTAAAAAACTTGAATGCCACCGAAAGATTCCTTGGGTACGGTTTGCTGGGAACGATATTGGCAACTATGGTCTGATTTTGAACACAGCGGATTCTTGAAAAAATTAAAGTTTTTCATCAAAATTATATTTTGATCTCTAGCACCTTTTCTGTTCGAAATCAGACCATAGTTGCTAATATCGTTCCCAGCGAACCGTACCCGAGGAATCTTTCGGTGGCGCTAATAATTTTTAGTTCTCACCTTTACGTTCAAAATTTTTAATTCTCACTTTTATGTTCAAAATTGTCGATTTCGCGCATATTTTTGTCGATTTACAAAAAAAAATCAAAAAAATACGACCGATTCGATGTTTACCACCTTTTGGGCTTGTTACATTCCGAAATTGACGTTTCTGAAATTTCCACAGAAAAAGCCTTCTATCAAAACGTCGAAAAAACACCTCTTTTAGGCACATTGAACCAGATTTCTAACCACTGGAGCAAAAATAAAAAAAAAACGATTCACTAAAATTCAGAGAATTTTCCAGTTTCTCACCAAATTTCAAAACTTTCCCATATCCCCTATTCACACTCATGTGAATATCCCGGCCCTACTACTTAAAAACACACTACGTTCCTAATCAGGGCCGGATAATTTCGCAAGTGTGAATGGGGGATACTATCCCTTTATCAACCTTTTGGTTAGAACCGTAGCGCACAGACGTTAAATCACAACGTACAAAGAGTGAGTTGGCTAACGCAGTCTAACCCAAAAGATCCTTGTGTCTTTGAAAAAGCTGATGGACTTGTGTTAAACCGCGGTTAACCAAATGGTTGGTTAGAGTGGTATCAAACTGTCAAATGGAATCGCAAGATCAAAGATAGATCTTCCTAATGTACAATGTATGTTTCAAACTTGTATGTTTCGAAAATGTTCAGTCTGCATTTGTCTAACCGTACGGACTCCGTACTACGGAGCCTATGAAATGTAAAAATTCACTAACAACTTTAAAGAAGAAAACATTAGTTACTTTAGATGAGTAATTCGTGTTCAAATATGACGTCTTTTTGTGCACAAAAAACACAACAATCTTTTAAAATTTTTTCTTCTCTAGCAAATAATTGCCAAAAATTTTGTTCATTTTTGGGGAAATTCCCCATTACGTAATAATTCGTATTATTTAACATATTAGATAATCTAATTTAGATTCACAAATTATTGTCTGGTCCGAGGTGTCCGAGTTAAATTATATGAATATCTCAATACATATGTTACATAGGGGAGGATCCTTAGACGATTTGAAATAGGGAATTTTAAAAATCAAAAATCGGTTTCAATGTGTTTAAGCTATCTTGTAGAGAATTTTTTCTGGTCATTTTAAGACTCAGGATTTTTTCGTTTTTGAAATTTTTTTATAAAAAAAATGATTTTAAGGTCAAATTTACATGACAAAAAGGTCAAATAATTGCTCTCTAGCGACTTCAGTACATGATTGACCCTATTTTGCTAATACGTTCATCAGAAAATCGACCTTTCCGGTTTTTTTAAGGGTACTTGTTAGCCTATACCATGAGATTGACCTTGAGGTTTGATCAGGTTTTGCTCTCTAGCGACCTTTCAGTAAATAATTTACCAATAGTTGCTAATATTTTCATGAAAAAGTCGACCTTTCCGATTCTTATGAAGGTACTTTCAAGTCTCTACGATGAACTTGAGATCGACCTTGAACTTTGACCGGTCATTGTGGTTGACCGGGTGGTCATTGTGCCCTAAATCAAAAATCCTAAAATCATATAAGCCTTTTATCCTGATTGCAGAAAAAAAATGCGCTAGCTCCTAATTTGCAACTTTTACAGCTGGATAAAGTCAGTCATGTAAATTTTATCCTGAAATCATTTTTTTTATGAAAAATTTCGAAAACGAAAAAAATCCTTGGTCTTAAAATGACCAAAAAAAAATTCTCTACAAGATAGCTTAAACATATTGAAACCCATTTTTGAATTTTGAAATTCCTTATTTCAAATCGTCTTAGGGGATATCCTTACGTATAAATTATTTATTCATTTATCAAGTTTTAGACAAATTCGATACTAGCTATTGCTAGTTCTATTAAAATTTAATCCACTCTTTCTTAATTATAGACACATTGAACGTGAATAAGAACGAGTTAATCCCTAAAGTTATGGCCTAAGAAGTCTTTTCAAAATAATCGTCTATTATTTGTGTAATTTTATTCTGATAATCAACTTGACGAAATCTAAGTTAACTCAAGTGATTTCAGGGTTTTGAAGCTTTCCGTTTTCAGCTCATTATAAGTAGGTGGATTATAAAGGTGTTGAGAACACCGTATCAAGGTGCATAAGTGCCTATAATAGGGTAACTACCGTTCAAACGAAAAATACAAAAAATAAACCCTCTTATTATACTCTTTTGGCACCAATGCCCCGATCTGGCTTGTGTGAGTTAACTCAAATTTATGGTTTTTACATTTCCTGCTGTTAGTATGCCATAAAAAATGCACCAAATCAATCTGTTGTGCGTTAAAAACAAAGAAACCCAAATAAGAACAAAAAATTTCCGAAATTTTTGCGTTTTTTCATTTTTTTTCTACAAGTATTTTTTCTGTAAGTATTTTCTTCGAAATTTAGACAAAATAACGTTTGTTCTAATTTGACCACTGAAACTTCAAAATATTGACTTGAGGAAGCCAACTTTCACCAAAATTTCAAAAATTATTTTTTTGTTTGCCAATTTTTGTCGTGACCAAGTGAAAGTAACTTTTGCAGCCACAAAAGGGGGCAAGAAACTTCAGGCAGCTCAGACTCTTAGCCCTAGAGGTCCATTAAAATTCTTTAAGGGGATTGTGAGTGCTTCCAGCAATGTGCTGGGGAGAAATAACCCCTTTTTAAAACTCAAATATCTTTTGTGAGAATTAAGTGGACATCTATGTTTTCAATTGCACATTGCAGTTTGTAACCTTGAAATGGATAAAAGTGATAAATTTCTAGAAAATATTTTAACATGAGCCGTTAAATGCATTAAACCTTATTGCTGGTATTTCTCTCCATTGAAGTTTAACTTCATATCCACGTATCCAGAAATTACATTATGCCAATATTATTTGTCAGAAAAAAATTCTCTACAATATAGACTAAAAAATGTTTTTTAATTCATCTTAATTTGCCAGGAATTGTTTTTGAAAATTCATTGCTAGTTAAATATAGGCAAAATGTACATCATTTTACAAAAAAAAATTTAACTCGCGAACGGTACATTTCTTTTCTCTTGTTCATAAATCATTCTCGATTATCTTAGTAAAATTAAAGACTGACAAAATTTCGATAATTTTCGTCAGATTTCTCGCAATCACTATTTTATGCAGATTTACTGCGCGCCATTATTACATTGATTAAGTTAAAAATTGAAATATTAAAAAAGGAGCAAAAATCTTAACAATTATAATATTGAAATACTTTCACATTTAGTGTAACTTTTTGCTGTGATTATTATTCTTTGTAATTTTAGACTATCCTATGGCTAGAATGTTAAATAAATAAATTATTTTTGCAAGCAAATCCGATATTCTAGAACTAGTTATTCGATAGTAATTTTTTTTGCTTGCAATCAATTTCTAATGTGCTGGATGGTCGGATACAAGAAAAATAATACCGAATTTGAGACCGTGGTCGAAATAACTACTGCACCCACATCCCCTTAAGGGGTTGTGGTGTAGAATGTTGAATTGCTGGGGAAAATAGCCCTCTCCTCCAGCTGGACTGGAAGGGTTGATAACGGGCAGATAAGAATAAATTGAGAAAAAAAATACGGGAACTAAAAAACCTTCTCTATCACCTGCAAGTAACTTTTTATGATTCTGGTAAAGTGGCTCACCGGTACCGGAGTGAAAAACTGGTAAAAAATATGTTCTCAATTCACACAAAAATCGGAATAAGTCGGTCAATTTTGTTTCAAATTTAATGAAAACATAAACTTTATGAAACCTACGACATATTGTTTATATTTTGTCCGTTATTTTCGTTTGAAAAAATTATTCTCTGTTGTTTTATGACGGTAACAAATAAATTCAGAAATTCTCTTTAAAATCGGAATAAGTCGGTCAATTATGTTTCAAATTGAATAAAACATAAAATGTATGAAACCTACGACATATTGTTATATTTTTGTCCGTTTATTCGTTGAAAAAATTATTCTGTTTGTTTTTATAAGTAAAATTAGTTTGCTGACATTATTCTCAGTAGATTTTTGGTGTTGTTTTCATTTGTTGGTTGTCTTGCATTATCGCCTACGCATGACGAAAAGAAACTCTGATTGTGGTAAGAACCAATTTTCGTTATTTGTTTCTCGAAGCTGATTCAAGAAAAATATAGAAATTTCTTCGTCAATTGTGTTCATTTACACCAAACCTTAAGGAGGGTGGTGTTAGTGATTTTTTGGGATTTCAGAGGCTTCGTACGGTTAGACAAATTTAGACTGGAAATTTTTGAAACAAACATTAAAATGATCTATTTTTGATCTCACGACTTCATTTGACAGTTTAGTACCACTCTTACCAACCTCTGGTTAACCGCGTTAAGACGAGTTCCTCAGCTTTTTTCAAGAAACAAGGATCCTAGAGCTTATATCGGAAAGTTTGAGATTTCGTGAGAATCCGGAAAATGTCTGAATTTTAGTGAATCGTTCTTTTTTTTCGTTTTTGCCCAAGGGTCAAAAATTTGGCTGAATGTGCCGAAAAAGGGTGTTTTTTGGACGTTTCATTAAAGGCTTTTTACGTGGAAATGCCAGAAACGTCATTTTCGGAATGTAAAAGCCCTAGGGGATGAACATCGAATAGGTCGTCCTTTTTTGAATTTTGCTCTGATTGGCGTGAATCGACAAAAAAGTGCGCGAAATGACAATTTTGAAAATAAAAGTGATAATTAGAAAATTTAGATGTCACCAAAAGATTCCTTGGTATGATTTGCTGGAAACGATATTAGACTATGGTCTGATTTGACCACAGCGGATTCTAGAAAAAATTAAAGTTTACATTAAAATTATGATTGATCTCTAGCACTGTGTGTGTTGAAAATCAGACCATAGTTGCTAATATCGTTCAGCAAATCATACCCAAGGAATCTTTGATGACATTTAATTTTCTAATTTTCATTTTATTTTCAAAATTGTCATTCTCGCGCACTTTTCGTCGATTTACAGCCAATCAGGGCGAAATTCAAAAAAGTACGACCAATTCGTTGTTCACCACCCCTGGGGCTTGTTACATTCCGAAATGACGTTTCTGGCATTTCCACAGAAAAAGCCTTTATCAAACGTCAAAAAAACACCCTTTAAGGCACATTCAGCCAAATTCCTGACCCCTGAGGCAAAAATCCAGCTTGCATTTTTCCAACCAAACGAAGCGCTGAAATCTCAAAAAATCACTAACACCACCCCCTTAAGGGAGTGGGTGTCGCTGATTTGAGCCTCTTCCAAGGTGATTCCCGCCAAACTAGCAAAGGTGATATTCAAAAACATTTGTTACTAACAGAGCCAACCTTCGCGGTAATTTTGAACTTAACCGTAATCTGATACAATACCACCTACGCCGACACCTACGCTTTTAAAAAGCTTCTTAAAAGACACGCAGTCGTACCTATTCCTTCAATTTTCATCATTTTTATTATTTTTTTGTGTGAGGCTCCGGAGAAGCCTAACAAATAATGCAAAATTGCTTTTGTTTTAAAATTTTGCTTTCGGCGGAAAAAACGCAAAAAAACTGAAAATTAAATTTTTGAAATGATCAGTTTTGGGAGGCTCAGGCAAAAGGTATCTCCTCCACCAGTTTGAGAGATTAAGTTTTCGACTCATACTGAATCTTGAAGCACAGGACTTGTTTCACAATGCATTAGAGAGTTTTTTTGAAATTTCGCTTCGGCGTCCTTTGGGGCCATGTCAACTTTTTATTTTTAGCCAAATTGTTTGAAATTGTCAGTTTGGGAGTCTCAGGCAAAAGGTATCTCCTTCACCAGTTTAAAAGATACAGTTTCGGCTCATACTGCATCTGAAAGCACAAGCCTTGTTGACAATCAATTAGAGAGTTTGTTTTGAAATTTTGATTCGGCGTCTCTTGGGGCCATGTCAACTTTTCATTTTGAGCCTTAATTTTGACAAATTTAGAAACCAGAAAAATGCTTCAAAATAATTTTTTCCGTTAATACAAACACTTTTAAGGATTTTGTGTGCAATTTTTAACTCGGTAGCGTCAAAAAAAAACATTAGCGACTTTCAATTTAAATCATAAATAAATCAATAATTGTTTTCGTTTTTTTGCCGCCAAAAGCAAATTCCGAGTAAAGGACAATAATGCATCATGTGTGAGGTTTCTTTGGAGCCTGACACAAAAAAATAATAAAAAATGATGAAATTGAAGTAGTAGGTACAAACTGCGTGCCTTTTTAAGAAGCTTTTTAAAGCGTAGGTGTCGGCGTAGGTGGAATTTTATCAGCTTACTGTTAAGTTCAAAATCACCGCGAAGGTTGGTTCTGTTAGTTACAAATGTTTTGGAATATCAGTGATATTATATCACCTTTGCTAGTTTGGCGGGAAATGACCTTGGAAGAGGCTCAAATCAGCGACACCCACTCCCTTAAGCCCTTAACCCTTGTGAGCATATAAAAAAAGTTCCGCCCAGGCACCAGAGCCACAATTGTGGCTCTACTTTGAATGTTGTTCACAGAAAGCTTAAGGCAGTTGGAATTTTAATTTTGTCTGCATAAGGAAGTTGAAAGTCATATTTTTGCATTCGACATTTCATATTCTAGAATTTTAATTTTGAGTTCTAGAAAAACTAGTGAGAAAAGCAAGGTGTACCATATCACGTGATACACGGTCACAGTTGTCTCTACAATTTTTATCTCTGTCGAAAACAATGCACAAGAATCTGGCCTACGTTATAGTTTGTCCGCTTTGATTTTTATCTCATAAATCAAAGGTAATTTATAAATAAGTCAAAAATTTGATTGAAAAATCATGATTTTTGATGAAAAATGTTTATTTTCCCTATAAAAGCAGATAATGGCATTTTTTCTATTATTTTCGAGTAAATATGGTAATGAAGTACAACTGTGGACAATGTTTGATTGGTTAAATCCACTATTATAATAACTAAATTTTTTCATGGGATACTTGAAGTTGAAAATTTAGATATTTCACTTCCAAAGAAAAATGTCTGCCCCTAGATACCAATAAATTTTTATTTCAACTGTTATGCATGCAAAAAACACTTTCCTAAAAACTGGCTAATCTCACATTTGATTTGTATGTCCAGTTCCGAAATAATTTTTACGGAAGTGAAACATAGGCTAAAAATCCGGATAAATCAACTCCCCGTAATGCCGGAACAAAACATTCGAAGAAAAATTCAATTATTTTCTTGAAACCGAATCTAAATTCTTTATAATGTTTCTGAAACAAAAGATTCCTCGATCCAGTTTTTGTCTTTTTCGATGATTTTAGGTATGCTGGAGCCACAATTGTGGCTCTGTGCTCACAAGGGTTAAACTCGTAATAAGCTCGTAAAACTTTTACGTGAACGCTTTTTGTCAAGCCTTTATTTGTCTCCAGCAAGATATTTCTCGCGGAGTTTATTTCCAAGTTGATTCAAACTTGCAAAATTAATCAGAAACATCGTTGACCACAAAACGTTTGAATTTTTTAGAACAGATTACGCTTGGATTATTTGTAATAATGAAAAAAGTGACTTTCGTGAAATCGGATATTTCTGTTTTATATTATTAAGATTCTTTTTTTGTTAAAACAGAAAATATTAAGCAACAAAAAATTCATGAAACGTTCGGATTTATTTTTATCATTTTGAGGTGATCTCTCTTGATCACACATCAAGTGCGCACCGCTATAAACATAAAAGCAGCATGTCAATATCATAACAAACAATCAAAGGCCCGATTTAAGCTATTATGAAGGTTGAACTTTNAAAACATACTTTCCTAGCTCAGTTTTTGATGCAGAATTTAATTTCGTTATCAAAATAACATTTTTGTCCATATTTATGTGATATGCTATTTTTCGTTAAAACTCTGAAAAAAGGGTTCAAAGTGGAATAACAAAAATTTTCAAGACCGATTGACCCAGGAATTGTATTTATTTGCTTAATTTATCAAACAAAGAAAGATAATTCTTGCATGCAATCCGGCACCCAGAACCCTTTAAATGAAACTTCAAAAAATCAGCTCTGATTTTCAGCTTTTCACTGAGATATCGGTTAAAGCCGAACCAATCAGATCACACCTGATTTCGGCTTTAAGAACGACTCATTCGATCGAATTTTTAGAGAGCTGAAACTGAGCACAAATATCTAGTGAAAATGAAATTAAAACAAAATGGTCCGAATCGGTCGATTTTTTTTTCTGAGATTACTGAAATTTTTTAATTATCATTTTTTTTTAATTGGAAACATGGGTCTAATTCTGACCATTATTTCATCAATTTATTTTTCTCTTAATATATGTGTTCAGTTTGAGATATCTAAGAACACAATCGAATAAGTCGTTTTCAAAAGCCGAAATATATAAAAAGTGTGGCTGAAAAGCGACATAACAGCCCCAGCAAGTACCGCGCACGGTGCTTTTTTCGAGAGTGAATGGTTAACATTAAAGATCCTATGATGCATAAAAATAACAAATAGCGCAAAAAGCATCAGCTCGTTAAATAATAAATTTGCTCGAGAAAATTTTTTGAAGTACAGCTCTGTGATTGGGTCACGTTTTTACAGCCGTTTTCGCAGTATTTGAGAAATATAATTGCAACGGGCGGGTGCCCAGTAAAATTTGACTACGTATGAAATAAAAATTAACTTAAAAATAATAAAAATTTGCCTATAAAAATGATAAAATAAACTTTTGTGACGCCATTTGTTACGTTATAAAATTAAACCCCTTGAGTACTTCAAATTTCATTTAAATTTGAATTATTCGAAAACATAACGATTTCACGAAATTATTAGCAAACATGACGATTTCACGAAATTTTGAGCCAAAGTATAAAGTTGGACAAGTTTTTAGGGTGAAATCTTAGGAAGAAATTTTTTGATGAGGTTTTCAATGAGTCATCACTTCCGGTTTGACCGGAACTGCATTTAAAGGCTTTATTAAATCAGTTATATAATACTTAGGGGCGTATTTCAAGGTCAAATAACGTGGAAAATTTGTTGGGGATATTTTAGATGACTCATCACTTCCGGTTTGCCCGGAAGTTAATAAACGAAAATCTTTATTTAGTAAGTAATCTTGTATTTGAGGTTGGATAACAGGGTAAAAAAACTTGACGAACTTTTTCAAACACAAGTTGCCACTTTTCAGCTTCAACTTTGTATAATCTGAATTTCTTCAGATTGATTTTTTATTTATAAATCGTCTTTTGAAAAAACACTCAAAAACGCGCGTTTGCTATCCAAGGTGTCTAAATTACAATAAAATTTATTTTCTATTTTTATTAATTAGGAACTTTAAAAATACGGTCCTGTCCACCGTTGAAAATTATTTTAGTTTAAATTCATACGATTTTTAAGTCAAAATCGAAAATTTAAATTTTTGAAAAAAGTCGAAAAAAACCGAAATTAGCACATCGAAAAAAATAATTTTTTTCATTAGTTAAATGAAATAATTTTAAAACGGTCGACAGGTTGGCTTACCAATCGGGCAAGTCTCGATGATATAATTTTGTTTCAATTCTTGATTAAAGAGGGCTCAACTAGATTTTGCGCAAACAACTTTCATTCAAAAAAGTATGATTCAGAGTTTAAACAAGAGCGAAGAAACAAAACGAAAACATATTTAAATATAGTGAAAGTAGCCATACCCAATATTTTCAGCTAAGGATTCGAAAAAATAAGTTTGAAAATTTTTGAACAAGAAATGATGAAAATAGGGAAAAATACCGCGTGAGTTTCAAGCAGCGAATCCACAAACATGAAATGAAGTCATTTTGAGTGAAACAAAAAACGGGTTTTATTAACAAATCGATATTTTGATGAATAGCTTTAGTTTCAGTAGCGAAGACAACTTTAGTGAAATGTTAACTATTTGAAGAAATTACTATCTATGAAAATTAACTATTTATAAACATATTTTAAAAAAAAACAAACTTAACATAGGTTCTAACAATTGTAGAACAACAAAAATAAATAAGATTATCTGAAATGAAAAATGGTTCGACCCTTTGACCTAAAATTTTGTCGGAAAAAGACACACTGACGGCCCGCGTGTTCAACGAATATTCTTCCTATCCCGAGCCAATAATCAAGCAGGATTATCAATTAAGGAATGATCGGTTCATAAAAATAGCAGCTGAATTTTGCTCATTGACCTTTAGCACTATATTACGTCAAACCCCTAAAGTTTGAAATCAGACTAGAAGAAATATTTTTGAGAATGCCAGAAATTTTTATTCAAATTGCTCCGGAAATTGACAGAGATTTTCCTACTGAAATTTCTAGAGATATTTCCAAATCTATTTGAACACAAAGAACAGGAAATTGAACTTGTTGAAAAATGCTTGCGGTTAAAAGCTGCACAAAGTTGCGAGGGTATAATCTTCAAGGAACTAAATGGTTTTACGAAAATTATTTTCCAGCTGAATTCCATGCTCATAACACAGATAAAGACTGGGATAAATGTCATTGATCAAGTTAAAAAGTTGTGAGATTAACAAAAGATTTCAATGAAAAATGAATTTTTGCATAAATATTTCATAGCTATTTTTTCCTTTAATTTAATTTAAAATTAAATGAAAATCGAAATTTTGATTTAGGGTCATTTTTCTGCATTTAAGGGGATCATATCCGAAGCGCTCCTTATCGCCTTTTTCTAGAGTTTTGGAATCTTTGCATGAATTTTTCATAGCTAATTTTTCATGAAATTGAATTCTTTATTCGATGCATATCAAAATTTTGGGTTGAGACCATTTTTTTGCATTTTAGTAAATCAAAAATTAGGGCGCCCGTGATGCCATTTTCTAGAGTTCTAAAATTATTGCACGAATATTTCATAGCTATTTTTTCTTTATTATGATAATATCAACCCACGCGAATTTATGCATCATCAGTTCACGCTCGATTAATTTGTGTTTGATCACACAAAGAGAAGGGTTTTCATTTCAGCACAAACGACTTCGCCACTTCAAACTCACGCGGTATATCAATCCAGTGAAAAGTTTTTCATCAAGAGCCCATATCGGTATCTGTCAAAATGCACCGCGGCCCTTAACCCGAAAGACCGAGCCTATTCGAAAAATGCGGAATCCACGCATTTTATTGGTTGATCCGCCCATATCTGATCAATGAAATCGGCTGCAATCTAAGACTTTGACTGAGTGCTAGTATGCCGTCTTGTTTGTATCCTTTAAATAATCAAGATCTGCCAACTAAGGGCCCTCAGTCTATTTATAACAGACAAATATAAAGGGGTTGGCAAAAGCAATGTATTTTCAGGCAGTTTCAAAAAACTTTTATTTTTTTTTAATTAAATTTTGAATTTTTAATAAAGCTCCGAATACAAGTCTTTATCAAATGGCTGTTAACACACCAGCTGTAAAAACTTATACACTGTGATATTATACAGCCTGAGTTTTCTTGTTTACTACGTTTTCTTTCGTCCGCTGGTTAGACAGGCATATCAAATTTCACCTTGATTTACGATCATTGATGACTCATTTTTGGCACGTGATGAAGACGTTCGTCCGCGAAGTCGTTTTTTCATCCGCGAAGACGTTTTTTTCGTCCGCGAAGACGTTTTTTTCCGTCTGCGAAGACGTTTTTTTCGTCCGCGAAGGCAATTTTTATTTGATTCAAATCAAACTTATTTATTGCTAAAATGTTAGTGCACAGTTGAAAATACTGCTGAATATTCAAGAATTATATTTTTTTGAATAATTCTCGTCTAGAGATTTGTTTTTCAGCTTTGATTCTATTTTTTTCATAAAAAGTCGGTGTTTCAGGAAAAAAGGTAAGAATCACTTTTTGTGGCGTTGAAGTGCATGTAGGATCAAATGACGCATCTTCAGCTTTATTTTTTTAATCGGTTGGTCTTTTCTCGGAATAATTGTTAGTCGAATTCCATCCATTTTTTAAAAATTCTTTATTTCATAAACGGAAAAATTAATTAATTATTTTTCGTTTTTTGAAATTATACTTTTTTAGTAAATCATAATTTTAAAATCTATAAATTGAAATTTCGAGACCGATTTTCTTGAAATTAAGACGTTTTTGAAGTCCACACAAAAAACGCGTTCAAAATCTTTCTTTACTGAACACGTTTTTTTCGTCCGCGTTTGACTGTCTACCCGGCGGACATAAGAAAACGTAGTAAACGAGAAAACTCAGGCTGTATTGTCAAAGATTTTCAAAGTTATTTATGCTTAAATACACCGTGATGCATATTATTACTGATTTAATTGAAATCTTAATTTCACTTCCGGTTAAACCCGAATTGGTGATTTATCAAAAATATCACCAATTTTTTTTTTGAGTTATTTCACCCTGAAATCTACCCGAAAGTATATCATTACTGATGAAATGACGAATATAGTTCGACTTCCGGTCAAACCGGAAGTAAGGACTCATCAAAAATATCACAATATTTTTTTCGTGTTATTTCATCCTGAGAGCTACCCGAAAGTATATTTTTACTTATAAAATGAGGAATATAGTTTGACTTCCAGTCAAACCGGAAGTGAGGTCTCATCAAATATATCATCAAAATTGTTTTTGAGTTTTTTTACTCTAAACTCAACCAGAATATTTATAATCACTGATCAAATAAAGAAGTATATTGTTCTTCTGGTTAAACCAGAAGTGATGACTTATCAAAAACATCACCAAAATTTATGACATAAAATTTTACCCTAAATTCATTATCCCGTTTCTGCATTTTATTAACTTTCTTGAGTTTTTGTTTATAAAAGTGACAAATGATTGTTGAAGTCCCCAAGAGGTTTAATCGAAAAAACTGAGAAATTCCTAAATTTATGACTCATATTGAACCTACACACTTCGAAAACTTTCATTTACAATTTTGAAAGGTTAAAATTTTTTTTCAATTTTTTTTTATATCAAAATGCTTAGAAACTTGCAAGGAATCCGTAACCGGCAACAATGAACCGTCAATATGCTTCATTAAGGTTATCCAATCAGCGACCAGGGATTTGATAAAAATCCTCTAGAGCAAAATTATTATTTTGCGAGCTGATTCTTTTGCGCTATTTGTTATTTTTATCCATCATAGGAATTTTAATGTTTACCATTCACCCTCAAAAAAGCACCGTGCCGCGGTAAGTACCGCGGTATACCGCATCCAACAATTAAAATAACTTTATGATCATTCGAAGCCCATTAAGCTTGCCACATGCAATCTCATCTTTGCAAATAATTTCCAAATTTGATATAAAAATTATTTTTATTAACATTTTAAAAAGAGCTGACTCGGGATTAAGGAGCTTGATTCAAAAGATGA
>SCLH01000227.1:500071-524273 GCA_004367855.1 Oikopleura vanhoeffeni
TCACTTCCGGTTAAACCGGAAGTGATGAGTCATCAAAAATACCGCAACATACCACAATATTCTACCTTCAAATATACCTCCACATAATTCCGTCTGCATGCTAAAATTTTATTCGTATATACAAAAACGGGATACAAAGAGATAAGGCTATCCCGGACCCGGGATTAAAGGTGATAATCTATCCGTTCATCCCTATCCTGTTTTTATCCCGTTTTGGGGGATAAAACGGGATAAGGATAGGGATGGAAAAATCGGCGGGGATGCATCTCTTTTGGAAGCCTGGTCTTGACCGATATAGTTAGATAAAACTAATTCATCATTATGTCAGCCTTCAAGCTGATACTTCAAAATGTCGACTGCAATAAAAAATGGAAGCTTTTTTTTATTTTTACGTATTTTGCTTGTTTGATTAAACCAATTTTCAAACCAAAGTGAATCTTGATAATGAGGGTAATCTCAATAGCGCGAGTTTGAATCATACTAATATTGTCTCAGTGATTGTCTTGAGTATAATAAAAAGTAAGCGTGCTTGAAATTTGGAGCGTCAAAGTTGATTGCTGCGTGAACTAAGACAATCACTTATAAAGCACTGAGACAACAATAGTGGGATTCAAACACGCGCTATAAAGATGACCCTGATTTTCAAGATTCACTTTGCTTGGAAAAAAAGATAAAATATTTTTTATTAAAAATACCATTGTATTTTCTGAATTGTCAGTATCACTAAATAACATCTTTGAGTCCGTTCCTGTGCTGCAAGGAAATGGGTTTGCACAGTGAATATTTGATTCATCTAAAAATATTCCTTCTGAATTCGCTGCATATAACCCATCAACGATAGAGTATGCATTAAATCCACTTATACAAGTACAAGCTCCAGCATCATTTTCAGTGACGCATTCTGAATCGGGAGTAGAACACACGTAATTTGCTTCGCTGACTCTGTCGCAGTAATCGATTCGGATACAGTTTGCACTTCCGTCAAACTCAAAATCATCATCGCAAATGCAGCTTGGGTCGCCGCTTGCCTCAGTACAGTGAGAATTAGTTGTACAAGGTGTGGCTTCTTCGAATACCTTATTGGGTTTAATTTCTATCAAATATTATTTTCCGAACCAAATTGACTTTATAGTGATATTCTGATTTTTTTTCCGAACCAGTTTGAGATGATGAAGTTTTTTCAATATAAGTGTTTGAAAAAAAATGATTCGATTCAAAAAAATTTTCTTGTTCAATTTTCTGAGCTGGCAGTTAAATGCCAAAATAGTGAAAAGCGAAANGAAATTTGGAGCGTCAAAGTTGATTGGTGCGTGATCACTAAGACAATCACTTATAAAGCACTGAGACAAGAATAGTGGGATTCGAACACGCGCTATAAAGATGATCCTGATTTTCAAGATTCATTTTGCTTGGAAAAAAAGATAAAATATTTTTTATTTAAAATACCATTGTATTTTCTGAATTGTTAATCTCACTAAATAAAATCTTTGAGGCCGTTCCTGTGCTACAAGGAAATGGGTTTGCACAGTAAATATTTGATCCATCGAAAAATATTCCTTCAGAATATGCAGCATATAACCCATCAACGAAAGAGTATGCATAAAATCCACTTATACAAATACAAGCTCCAGCATCATTTTCAGTGACGCATTCTGAATCGGGAGTAGAACACACGTAATTTGCGCCGCTGACTCTGTCGCAGTAATCGATTCGGATACAGTTTACACTTCCGTCAAACTCAAAATCATCATCGCAAATGCAGCTTGGGTCGCCGTTTGCCTCAGTACAGTGAGAATTAGTTGTACAAGGTGTGGTTTCTTCGAATACCTTATTGGGTTTAATTTCTATCAAATATTATTTTCCGAACCAAATTGACTTTATAGTGATATTCTGATTTTTTTTCCGAACCAGTTTGAGATGATGAAGTTTTTTCAATATAATTGTTGGAAAAAAAATGATTCGATTCAAAAAAAATTTCTTGTTCAATTTTCTGAGCTGGCAGTTAAATGCCAAAATAGTGAAAAGCGAGAAAATAAAATTTCCTCTTTATGAAAATAAATTTTCTTCTTTTTTGTTAAAATGCTGATATTCTTGTTCGCAATTAAATTTTACGTTCCGCAAAGTCTTTTTAAAATGAAAAAACTGATTTTTTTTATAAATTATTACGAAATCGGCATTTTATAAAAAATCAGTTATTTTGAAATATCCGTTTTGTCGATTTTATTGAAAATTTTCATGAATAAAAATCAAATCAACTTTTTTATTCTTANTAAATATTTGATTCATCTAAAAATATTCCTTCTGAACATGCAGCATATAACCCATCAACGAAAGAGTATGCATTAAATCCACTTATACAAGTACAAGCTCCAGCATCATTTTCAGTGACGCATTCTGAATCGGGAGTAGAACACACGTAATTTGCTTCGCTGACTCTGTCGCAGTAATCGATTCGGATACAGTTTGCACTTCCGTCAAACTCAAAATCATCATCGCAAATGCAGCTTGGGGCGCCGCCTGCCTCAGTACAGTGAGAACCAGTTGTACAAGGTGTGGTTTCTTCGAATACCTTATTGGGTTTAATTTCTATCAAATATTATTTTCTGAACAAAATTGACCCTATAGACTATAGGCTATAGTGATATTCTGATTTTTTTTCCGAACCAGTTTGAGATGATGAAGTTTTTTCAATATAAGTGTTTGAATAAAATGAAAAAAAAAATTGATTGAAAAAAATTTTCTTGTTCAATTTTTTGAGTTGGCAGTAAAATGCCAAAATAGTGAAAGGCCAAAAAATGAAAATTTCCTCTTTTTGAAAATAAATTTTCTTCTTTTTTGTTAAAATGCTGATATTCTTGTTCGCAATTAAATTTTGCGGTCCGCAAAGTTTTTTTAAGATGATAAAACTGATTTTTGTATAAATTATTACGAAATCGGCATTTTTATAAAAAATCAGTAATTTTTAAATATCCGTTTTGTCGATTTTATTGAAAATTTTCATGAATAAAAATCAAATCAATTTTTTTTATTCTTAGCAAATTTGTGGTTGTTAAAGTGAACGATGCGTCCAAAAGTTATCTAAAAGTCAATTATTAAAAATGACTGTTTTTAAAATAGTGGTCTAGAAAATGACCTTTTAAACGCCAACTGATCCAATTTAAAGAAAACATGCAATATACTTTTCCCAACCTTAGTCGATCTTTAAAATTCTTACTTTCTCTTAAGTGCAATCTGTTGTTCAAATCCCAATAATTTTGTCTTAGTGATTGTCTTGAGCATGATTATAGACAAAGGTCGTGATATCGGGACCACCAAAGTTAATCAGTGTTTAATCACTCAGGCAATCACTAAGACAATCGCTGAAACAACGTTATTGGGATTCAAACACGCGCTATAGAGAGTATAGCGCTATAGCAAGTATTTTTAAGATTGACTAAGGTTGTGAAAAGAATATGTTTTCTTGTCAATGAGTTTATTTTTTGTATATCGCTTTATCACACTTTTGTTAATATCCCGGCCCTACTACTTACAAACACACTACGTTTACTTATCAGGGCCGGGATATTTACGAAACTGTGGTAAAGGGATATATAATTAATACAGAAAATTGGTAGTGGAAAGAAAGGAGAGCAAATTATCATTTTATCTAATAAGAATTTCAGAATCAGAAAAAAAATAAGACATACGGATTATTTTATAAAATAAATACTTCCTGGCAAATCCCTTGCACGGTCTTCCTTCTTCAATAAATATTTGGAAATTCCTTATTTAGTTTTATTAATTAGTTTCTTATTAAGATTCCTTATTAAGTTTCCTTAACGAGTGTTTTATTGGGGTTTTAAGAAAAAACCCTTCCTGACATGGGGTCTTTGTCTCCGGGTCGGCTCAAAACGCCAGCATTTGACATTCTTGCCAGCTACCACACCTGCTACCACACACCGCTACTACACTTAAAGACAAGCGTTACTTTCGCCCGCTGGCACATTAAGGGGGTTAAGGGTCGCGGCGGATCAATCTAATTTCCGATTTATTAATAAAAGCTGCATACAATTAATATCATTAATTACCACTTGGAGTCTCAAAGTAGATATAATAACACAAAATTATGTTTCTATATCAAAATGGAAACTAAAAAAACTGTTCCCTATTTCAAAGGTCTAGATACCAATTAAGGTACTAGACAAAACCCCATTTACTTTATGTGACACCTTGAAAATTTCATAGATAAATAACATCACAAAATCCTATGAAAATATCTTAATTTAAATATATAAACAGCAGGCGTTCTAATTTGTCAATTATAAATTGCTTTTAAAATGAAGTAGCGGTGTGCGGTAGCAGGTGTGGTAGCTGCACAAATTTAAAATCCTGGCGTCTTGGGCCGATCCCTTTGTCTCACATATTTGGGTGAACGTGGCTGAACTACCGGAGCCTGTGTCATCAGCAAGCAACACGGTGTACGCTTCAACAGTTTTTGGGTAGGATTCCATCATTGCCAAGCATTCACATTTATTTTCCTCGTTACAAAATGAAAACCAACTATTATCTGCACCAACAGGACAGTAAGATCGTCCTGATTGGTCAAATCCTGTTTTACATTCTTGGGAATTTATATTTTGAGCATAGACTAAAGTAACACAAACCCATAGAATCTTTATTTATTGTTAATTTATTTTTTTGTCGAGAAATAAGCTACAAATTATAAAAAATCTTATTATTGTTCGATAAAATTATTTATTGTTGGTTATCTTATTATCAAAGAATCAAAGCCAAACAGTGTATTCATCCTTCGCAAGACGCACCGGTAAGCATAATGAAAAAATAACATATTTTATTTTTGGTCATTTTTTCAGATATTTTTCGTCTTTTTTTCCCAAAGTCGAAGAGCATAACGCGCTGAGCGTTTGTGAATATTAACCAATTAATAACACAAATAAAAACTTTTAAAATAAGTTATATTGGAAAAAGATAATTTTTAAATCAATATCGAAAAAGCTGCTGTCATAACGTTCCGGCAAATTGATAAAAATTATTCAAACAGCCCAATTTTTTNTTTTTTGTTGTCATTTGAAGACCAATTAATTTTTGAGTTCATTGAGTCGAAGATCAAACTTTTTATCAATCTACAACAACCCAGATGTGATATAATTTCAAAACCGAAAACTTGATTAAAATTATTTGCAAGATGAGAGTCATCATGAGACAATAAAATTGATATAGCACTTATGAAATTCGTCATTTTAAATAACCACTTTTATTTAGTGAGCTAATTCTAATTTTAGACCATTTAATTTGATTAATTTCATCAGGCCTTATAATAATTCCTGCTATATAATTCTGCTATGAAAAATATCCAGTCACTTCTTGTGAAATAGCCGACGTCTTACGATTTAATATTTCAAAATCAGAATTGTGGTCTCGAGTCGTGAGTCACGAGTCGTGAGGCTATTTGTACCCTTGATGTATCCAACTTTGCGGGCGATCGTTTTCGATAGATTTACATTTTAAAGGATCTCCTACTTTGCGGACATCCTTTTTTCTGAAACATGTGTTTTAGAACACATTTTTTTTCATTTTTTAGCTTTCATTCAATTTTTTTTTTATTTCTAAGATAAAAATGGAAAGCCTCGAAATTCCTCTTAAAGCAGAACAAACTATTTATGATGCTTGTTTTTCGACACCATTTCTTGAGNTAGAAAAAAATCGAAAAAATGCGAAAATTTCGAAATTTTTTTTTGATGATTTGGTTCTTAGTACACTTAATTATCACCCCGTATCAATTTGGAGCATTTTTAATGCCTCTAAGGCCTTTATTAAATCAGAGTCGTATACCCCCTTAAGGGAACTGCAAATTTTTTTTGGCAATAAACTAACGCAATTACAAATTGAACCCGAACAAGGCTTATACGGTCTAATTTGCAATTTCAGTTAGGAATGAAATTCTTGAAATTAATTTAAATTCTCTACGTGTATAACGGCATTTTTTTGGCCAAAATATGAAAAACTCCAAAATTTGAGGACGTCTTAAAAGGTGTTTACAAGGCCGGGTCTATGAGGAACATAAATCTGCTTCAATTTTTCAATACCAAAGAATTAAGTATTATAAGTATTATAATTAATTAAATTCACAGATGCTTCACCATAATCAGTTTAGAAATGACCAAAAATTGAGAATTATTTTTGTTATTTTTTTAATAACCCGAAGCATCAATATTCATGATTACGAAAAAAAAGTTTATCATGAAAGTCTAAAATCGGTTGAAACTGGGTTAAATACGGATAAAACTCTGATAAACTTGTTGTCTTTCCGAAAATCCAATAAATTTTGAATACCAATTCTAAAATCTCCTCTGATGATTAACTCAGAAACAATATAAAAAACTTGAATTGCTTTCTGTTCACCGAAAATTTATCTGAAATTGCTTGAAATTTCCGACATTTTTATGCTCTTCTGTTTTCTGATGTTTAATATCTTGTCTGAATCAAAATGTATCTGCGGACCTTACAACTTCTTTAAAAAATACATTCAAGTTCAATTATTTGAAACAAATTAACCAAGAAAAATAAAATTGTCAGATTCCACGATTACTTCATAGTCATTTTGTGATTGATTGTTCTTCTAGTATTAATCTCTTAATAAATTTTTAACAATTTCCTTCGTAATCATCTTGAATTCAAAATAATTTTTTCAAACTGATTTTGAAGAATTATTATTTGAAACGCTGAAGTGGTGGCTTGAGTTTAATGATCTCTCATCGAAAGTCTAAGAGACCGGTTATTAGAACCTCAAACCACACGTTTATTGTCATGATTTTTTTCTTGGTAGTAATTGTCCGTGATTGTAAAATTGATTGCAGCTTGAAGGATATAAAGTTAATAACAAACAAAAATCGACTCACCAACATTTTCAAATATACAATACAATTTATGTAGAATGGCTATTGTAAGTGCTTTTCGAGTGAAAAACATGTGAACTTCATCATATTTCACAAACCAATGAGCGCGTTCGATTATATTCGAGCTATCAGTGGCGAGGTTTTGATGAGCTGAATCAGTCATGCCTTTGAAATATGGTCCATATTTTATGTCATTATTATGCTGCATTTTAAATTTTTTTTAAGGTTTGCTTCCGGATGAACCATAGAACTAAATTTCATTATTAAAATGATCAATTTTTGCAAGCGGACGCTCATTGTTGGAAATTTTTTTTGGATTTTGCTTAAGAGGGTCGATGCATTTTGACAGATTTGCACTTTTTCAATTTTTTGTCTTTATAGGAAACTTTTTGCCACTTCATAATTTTCAAATAAAAAGTTTTCACGCGTCAGTTGGCACTTTTGAGCTCACTTTCTTTAATCTGATTTTTTCAGATAGATTATTTTTAGTTTATAAATCGTCGTTTAAAAAAACACTCAAAAAACGCGCGTTTGCGACCAAAGGTGTCTTAATTACAATACGATCGATTTTTTCTTCTTTATTAATTAGAAGCGTCAAAAAATAGTTTCGACCACTATCGAAAATTTATATAATTCAATTTTATATAATTTCTACGTCAAAATCGAAAATCAAAATTTCCGAAAAAAGACGAAAAAAACGAAATTTTAGCACATCGAAAAAAATATTTATTTTTATGAGTTTAATTTATNTAAGATATAAAAGTCATTCCTTATTTCCAAAAAAATATAAGGGTAAAATGGTTTAGCCAAAGTACCGGAATAACCGTGGGGAGAAACGAAAAAAACCCCCTGTAGGTTTTCTTAAGAAAAAAGACAAAAAATCCCCCTTTTGATCATTTGACCATTTTTGTTTTATAGCTGGGAATCATTGCTGCTGGTTTCACACACCGTCTCTAAACTGGTGAACAATCGCCCCATTTTGCAACACGTCAGAGTCCTCCCCAAATCTGCTGTCAATGTTCTGGAAGAATTGGAGAACGTTCAGGATGAGAACTTGTTTTTGCAATATTTCTCAAATGATTTTGCAAAATATGATCTTCACGACGACAATCCATTCTATTTAATGGATCCATCTGGCACCGGTCCTGGCCGATATCTTTTGGTTTTTGCGGCTTTGGAAGAGTTCTACGTCCGGACAGGTAATAATGCAAAATATATATATTAAAAAAAAAGGGTTTTGGGGGGAGGGGGGAAATGCGTAAATGTTAGAGGGGGGATCATGTAAGAACACTCAGCACCCCACCTTTACGCGGGTTTTCTTCAAGGATGTTGAAATGGTTCAATTCCTAAAGAAAAAATTGTAGTTTTGAAAAAGTAAAAGAGAGAGATACAAAATGGAACTTTATTTGTTCCTGAATTTTGATTTCAGATTGGTGCATTTTAAGACCAGTCTGTATAGCTGAAGATTCTCATCAGTTTATTTGTTTGCAATTTTGACATATATAAAAAAAAACACAAAAATAAAGATATAAATTTTGTATGTTATTTTTTTTTTAATTTTTTCTTTATTATTAATTAGTCCATGTGTCAATCTCCTTTGAGAGAACCCCAAAATCAAAAAAACGTTTTTAAACATTTTTTTTTTTTTTTTATACACTTCAGAAAAGCAATTTATAGACGAAAAAACACTTTCACTAAAAAAAGTAGTTTTTTATTAATCTCTCTCAGAAAATTGAACCAATCTCTAATTTTGCTTTTAGATTGAAGGATTTCCGCTGGGAAAATTTGTTATCACGTGTGCTTTGCAAAAGTTTGGCATCAAATTCTTCAGCGTTGTGTCAAATGGTTATTTGGCTATTGATATTGCAAATATATCCATCGCACAGAGTGAGATGCTATTAAAGTACACCGCTTTCCTTGCAATGTTAAACGGTGTGACAAGACGTGGCGGATTCACCCATGATTGGTTTGATAACGCGTATCCCGAAGGTTATTCGCAAAAACAGTGGTGTTTTCCCACTCCGGAACTGGTCACTGATTTTCTTCATTGCAATGACCCAAAAACCATTTTTTTTCCGGAAAGGAGCATGATGCCCTTATGAAGGAGGCAAATGATCTGCTCAGCGAGACTAACGTGATTCAGGTTTGTCACCAATTACCGCGTGCCTCCGTTTTCATTTTGCAAAAAATAAAATCACTGGAAATGTCGGTAATCTCTCCAGCGCGCTCTGGAGGAAATTCATCGAATCGACCGCGCGTAGTTTCTTTTAATAAACCTTCTGATTCAATTGCAATTGACGGCATTGTGTGCCGTATGTCACGATGTTTTGCACAGGAGTGTAAAGATAATAGAGCAAATGCAGATGAGTTTGGAATACTTATCACAAAATGGAAGGAGACATCAGAGTTTACTGGATGTCATTATGGTCAGTGGGAGTCATCTGCAATTCACGCCCCCAACGACTCTACAGGTACAAATCATTTAAGTCATAGTTATATGAAATTATTTCGTAAAAAAAAACTTTCCATACAAAAAAAATACTCTCTCGATATTTATACCCTGAGACAGGAAAGCGAAACTAGGGAACATAAGAAAAAAAAGTATATGAAGAAAATATATTTGTTTTCCTCAAAAACCACTAACTTTTCATCTTAAAATCTCCCAGCCTCACGTTCTTATAACTTTTCCATTTCTCATTTGATAACAGTTTTTTATTATTCTAGCAAGAAGCATGTTCCTGAAATTCTGTATGGATAAAAAGGGACTCCAGAAATCAACCGTTGTGAAGCTGTTAAAGACTTATGGTGTCAATTGCAATAACTTCATAAATGAGCCTGATTACGTATTCAAGGATACATATATTCTGCCCGTCCTTTTTTCTGTGTTGCTTCGCTCAACTTTGACTTGCCTTACTGCAATGCACCACATATGTTTAATGGTGTAGGCAATATCAATCCAATTAATTTGGTAGATATTGACCCAAGTACCCGTAATATCCGACGAATGAGCGGTTTTAAAAACTGAGTATTTAAGACCTTGTTGTTTTGAAAATAAATTGTGAGATAAAGCTGATAAAAAAAATTTCAGAGCAACCCAAAAAAAAGTAGGGTAAAATCAAGTTAAGCCCTCTTTTATCAAAAATTAAAATTTTTTTATTTCACCGAGACTTGCTCAATTGGTAAGCCAACCATCCACCACGTAAAATTTTATAAATTAAACTCATGAAAATAATATTTCTTTCGCAGTTTTTAGGAATTCGTCTTGACCATCTTTAAAAAAATTTATAATGTTTCTACTAAATGTAGAACTTTTTTTATTTCTTTTTGTTAGAAAACAGAAAAATTGCTCCTGAATGAGAAAGCGGGGCGGAAATATAAGGCGCAGACCAAGCACTCCTGAGAACCCTCCTAGCCACTCATAGGGCCGCTTTTCAGCTCGAACATCCTAGATTCACAAAAAGGTTGTTGAAGGGCTATTTAAGAGGGTCGTCAATGTGAAATTTTAAGCGATTCATAAATTGAATAATTTTTGGTGTGACATAAACTTAGCTGTTTGGTCACAAATATGATGAAATGGTCAAAAATTCATTTTTTTCGACCCAAAAACAAAATCAGTCATTTGGACTAAGATTCAATAACATTTTAATTGCAGCTTTTTAAAATTGGTCATTTCTAGTCAAAACCTTGAAATAAATCGGTTTTTATGTTGTTTCCTCACTCCTGGATCTTGAGTGAAGATTCTTGACGCTTTTATTAGGTTTTTTATTTCGGATCCGCCGCTAAATGTAACATCTTATCACAGATTCTGATGTCTTAGAATCCCACTTAGAGGAATATATTTTCGCAGTCTTTCGCATGGTTCTCACTATGCGCATCTGAAAGCTTTGTGAATTCCGCTTAAAATGAAAAATAATATTAAGTATTCGAGAGTATTCGAGAGTATTCATCAAGAAGTATTCATCTTACAAAGTGTTCCGCCTGCGCATTTTTTTTGTCAAAATGACCATATTTTTTCGAAAATTTTCGATCATTTTATTTTTCAAAAAAAATAAGATCAAAATTTTTTTTTTCAGAAAATAGCAAATTTTTATGTGAGTACGATCCTTGCAACAAGAAAACTTAAAATTGATCTGATAATGCTCAAAAACGAAATTGGTGCTGAAAATGAGGGTTTTTGAAACTCACTTTCTGACCACTAAATGGCCTAAAAAATTTTTTTTGCTCGGAATTGTCTTTTTCGGTGGCGATAACCTCCCGATAGCAAATAAAGCCAATCCATCAATTTGCTTACGGATCTTTAATTTGAAAATGGTTTCGAAAAATTGGCCTGGATGGCCTAACTATTATCGGACAACATTTTCATTGAACAGTTGTCCAAGCAAGTAAAGCATATATGTTTGTTGATCCCAATCTAGAAATTTTTCTCAAAATTAACTTCCAGCCAAGAACACCGTCAAAATGTAAGAAACATGAAGGTGATTTAAAAGGCGTTCACTTAGCCTGTCTCCAATTTAATGACATTAAAAACCTGGATTTAATTCAAAAGAAAATTTTATTTTAAACACAAAAAATTCGAATAAAATATTTATGGTTGATGTCAGTTCTACATACAAAGCATTTTTTGAGTTTTTTTAAACAGAAAAAGCAGCAACAATGTCCACAGTTCTTAATTGCCATCATTTTGTGATTTTCATCATCAAACAAAAAAATCAGAATCATTTCCGAATGAAAAGTATCTTACGCTTTATTGCCCTCTGGCCTTTATTTGGGCCCTCAAAAATCAGGGGGAGCGAGAAAACGACGCGACGTTTAAAAACGACTTATCCAATTTAGTTCGTAGATAGCTTAAACTGAGCACAATTATCTAATTAATAGAAAATCAAAAATTGGTTTGAATGGAACCAATGTTTCGGATTGTTTTCTGAGATAACTGTAGTTTTTTAATTATCTATTTTTTTAATATTAGTTTTTGTTAAACGATAGTAACAATGGTCTCATTTGGACCAATTTTTATATTGTATTATTAACTAGAAATTTTTGCTCAGTTTGAGTTATCTAAAAAACTAATCGGCTGAGGCGTTTTTGAAAACCGCGTTGTTTCTCGCCCACCGCTTTTTGTGGGCTCAAATAAAGGGCAGAGGGCCATAAAGGGATATTTGATAACTCAAGAGGAAAAACATTTTATGGATAACTTCAATGGAAAATTCACCCAATAATAAAGTGTTTAAAATTTTGAATTATCGAATTTTTACCTTATTTAAATGGATTATCTGATAATCAACAATTTCAAAACCGGATGAAGAAACGACTGGAAGTTAAATACCATCATTTCTGAACATTTCTCACAAATTTTGTTTCATCAAAAAGTAAATATAGTTAGTCGAGAAACTAACCCCTTCGAAGCAAATGGTTCATTTTAGATTATTGGTGACTTTATGAGTTGATAATTCTATTTTTTTAGAGTTTTTGACTTCTTTTTGTTAATTTTCTAAAATGATTTTGTCTTTCAGAATTCTTTCCAAATCTTTTTAAAATTTATTATTTATTTTCGTTGATCCTTTAAAGGTAATTCAACTTTTTGAAATTTCGCTGAACCAAAGATGTGAAAATACAATTTAATTTAACAAAAATTAGTGCAATCGTTTTGTTTGAAATAACTTATCGGATAAGAAGCCTACGATATGGCTTCCATCGGTCTCTTTCATGCTCATTTTCCGATGGACAAAATAAAAACAACCGCTGGCAAAATTTCAAGTCTTGGAGTACAATTGTTATATAGATCAGATCACATAAAAAAATAAACTAAAAAAATTTGGAACTACAATCACTAAACCTGTCCTCTTTCCAGATATTTCTCTTCAAAATATTGACCAATAAACGTTTCAGTTGAAAAATATCAACTTTTGATTTTTTCTACCAACTTTTAGGATTCAACTAAAGTTTTCCGACCGTAAAAAAACAAGCCAAAAACTATTTGAAGAAAATTTGGCCAGAAAATCTCTGGTTAAAAAATACTTATCATTTCTTTCAGCGGGCCCTGCCGCGGGCTGAAACTGTGTTTGTCTTCGATCCAATGATAATGGGATCAAACACACTTTGCGAATTAACACACCAAAAAGTTTAACGTCCCTTGACACACTCAAAATACCCCTCAAAATGTGTTTGTTAATTAACGAAAACTTAGAGGTCTGCCAATCTACAAAGACAATACTATTTTGTTAAATAATGATTTATAAACAATGAAAAACCGAAGTTTAAATACGAGAATATGAATACCTTGCATATTATGCCCAAAAATCATGGAAAAATTGCATTTATTTTTATTTTCTACGAGTATATTTTGTTGTCAAAAATTCTATTGTATAATAAAATAGAATTTTTGACAACAAAAAATAGTCGTAGAAAACTGTCCACTGTCCATAAAAGTCATTCAATAAATGCAAATTACAAACAAACAAAAAAATCAATTTGTCCATGATTTTTGGGCATAATTTGCAAAGTATTAATTTTTTCGTATTTAAGCTTCGTCCCTCATAGACTGTTCCTCATAGACCGTCCCTCATTGAAATCTAAGGTTTCAGTTAAAAAAATTATTGCAATAAAGCAAGTTTTGTGTTCAAATAAGACCGAAGTAACTATCGAAAATTTTCGGTTGCTTTAAAAGTTATAATACGAGCCGAAATTTCAGACAGATCGTTTAAACCAATTGTTAACCACCTCACTGATATGTGATACTTAAAAAAACGAATATAAATTACAAAGAATGAGAATTCCCGAATTCAAAAATTTTGAGTGATTTTCTGTAATAGCGTAACAATATGAGTAAAGTCTTGATATACGCTACGTCTGCAGTGAGTGTAAAGACTAAACTGCTATATGTTTTAGACTCTCTGAGTCTAATCGATAAACCTTCTGAGTGAAGTTCTGCAATTGTTTGCTCGAATGCTTATCCTGCGATGGTTGACACAAACCACGTTTCTTATTTGAAATATACGTAACTTATATTTATTTAGTTATTCAACAGTTTAAATATACTATACTCTGTACTTACTCGGATATGTTGTAAATCTCGTGTGCCGAGTTATCTTTGTATCTGAGCATATACACAGTTGATTGCCCTACTCGCCTCTTATTGGTCGAATAAGCAATCTTAGAATCTAGTGTAGTACTTTCACTATGAAGCCTCGTACACTAGATATCACGACTCAGTCGACTACTCTAGGGTCTACGACCTGTGTAGCTCGACGACTCAAGTCAGTGATTACGTCACCGACTCGTTTGAGCTCTACGACTCGAGTAAAGACTCGTGTATCCTAGTAGTTCTGCGCGTTACGTCCCCCCACCTAGTAAAGAAAATTTCAAAAACTTTGAATTTCCATTCTAAACTAGATTCTACCTCCCAGGTAAACCCAACGTAGGACCCTAACCTTAACGTACACATTACAAAAACCTAAAAATTACAATACTACAATAATACAATAATATGAATATACATTTAAATAACAATAAAAATTATATATATATATATAAAAACATCCTAACAAATCCTACATTTTATAAATATTTAAGTATCTAAACAGTTTTTTATACAAAAAAATAAATAAGCGATAATAATAATTTTAAAGCGTACAAATTAATGCAACCTTATCAGAAAAAAAACATACTCTAAGAATGCAGAAAAAAATAACATTTACAAACAGTTAAACAAACTTATCTTCCGAATTCTTTCTATCTTACAAACTCTTCTCGTCCGTATCGATCGTTAACACATCTTACCCTACGAACGACTCTTCTGTGATTTCTTCTGGTTCTCGCTCATTTCTCCAACTTCTAATTCTGTCACGAATTTCTGCGAAACTCGCATCCCTTTCTATTTCAGCTAGTTCTACTTCTGGATCTGATTGTGTGGCTTTTTGCGTCATTACCACCAACTCAGGCATAGAATTTCCGCTTTCAGCTGATACCTTCTCCTCGCTTCCTGATACTTTTGACTCTATGACCTCGTATCCCGGAGTTTTTGGACTGGCTGGACACTCGTTGTCCGACGCAGAGAATTCTTCGTCTGGTACTACTTTTCCCATTGATTTCTGCTCCGACTCCATCGCTTTCTGCTCCATTTCCATTGCTACTTTCTCCTCCAAATTCTTTTCAACTTCCATCGCTACCTTCGCCTTATTTTTCTTCTCTAACCTTTGAAATTCTTCGACTTTCTTTTTCAATTCCGCTCTGTCATCTTCCGAAATCTTTTTCGCTCGAATTCTTTCTAAATCTAGATCTTCCTCCTTTTGTTGCTGAAAGGCATTTGTGAATACCCCCTGTGTTAAGGAACTGTAGTTCACATGTACCCTATTGACTCTACGTGATCTGCGAACTACAGGACTCACTGACTCCTCATCTGAGTCTGAGTTAGAATCTCTTACCCTCTTCTTTGTGATCTTTTTGAGCGTCACTACCACCTTAGTCACCTTTGACGTAGACGGTTCTTCGATCAAGGCCTCCTCTGCCTGTTCTTCGACAATTTCTTTCTGTAAATTGTCTACGAGGTCTTCGTTAATGTTATCAGTTTCACTCGAAACATTTATAACGGACTTCGCGACCGACTCGTTCAACTTCGACGCCTCGTGTACGCCCTCAACTTCCGACATGTATTCTGAGCTGATCTGCGATACATTCATCAACATCTCCTCTCGAATCGCCTTCAATTTCTCGTCATAATCCTTTCTCAGTCGCATTTCCATTTCTTTCATTTCTGTCTTTGCTGTGTCCATTTGCAATTTGATTTTTCCATTTTGTAGAAAAATCAATTCATTTACGAATGATTTAACTGCGTCTGGAACCATAACATAATCCCGGATCCTCAATTCTGTTTTTGCCTCAGAAACCTCAGACGCTACGTCTAACTCAACCGCCTCGTTGACATTTCCAGCTACCGATGCGTCCACGTTTTTCTCCTGCGCCTCGTCCACGATTTCTTTGTCCACGGGTGCGTCCGCAGAATCAATTCCCAAGATATTGGTCTCTACCAATGTAACGAAATCTTCCTCTTGATTTGTCAATTCAAGCGGGGCTAGAGCTTCAATGACTTCTACTGTTGAATTCTTTGCTTTCGCCCATGGATTTCTCTGGCTAAGCTCCAAATTTCCTTGGGACGTTTTGATGAACCAACAGTCCACCAGGCCAGTGTACATGACCGTTACAGATAAAGCCGCAGATTTTCTGCCTATTCTGTTAGTCTCTTGGCGTCCTCCAGAGATTTTTCTCGAAAGTTGAATGGCTTCCCAAACTTTCGGCTGCAAAATCTCGTCTGATTCATGACGATTTTTCTCACAAAAATTGTTCTATCCCCAGTAGCTCATTCAGGATCGTCAAAGTTGGACCATTTTCTGGCCATTCGCCATTTGTCGTGTTAATGGTCTCCAAAATTGTTTTTGAACGCTTTGGATTGTGGAATCGGTTGTCGATGATTCTCAGATCATCCAACGATTTGGCTAGGAAATCAGTTTTTCCTAGCTCAGCTACGATTAATGGTATGCCGTTTGACATAATTTGTTTCTCTTTTGATTTTTCTTTTTTTGTTTTGTATTTTCTCTAAATTTTCGTTTTGTTTTGTTTGAAAATTTTTATTTTTGTCAGAGNACTTCACGCTGATTGGTTCAACCAGACGCTCCGTCTGTAACCGCCTCCTCATTGGCCGCGTCTATGAGCTGCCTCGTGACCGCCCTCTCCACACATCGCCTACGCACGCCAAAACTGAACAGCCGTTAGAATAAACTTTCAACCACCTGTTCATTCACAGGGAGAAAACAAAAACCTATACAGAAAAATACCAGAGAAAAATGGAAGATTCCGAACTTATTCAGCTCCTCCACCAGATTCAGGATAGATTCAAAAGCATACCCAACACCGAAAACGAACTTCCCTTATTGTACCATTGTTACGCAGAATTTGTTCGCGAAATTCAGTTTATGGACCCTGCTTATATACCTAGCTATATTCAGGAAAAAATAGCTCAGGCACCAATCCTTCGATTTGACTCCATGCGTCTAGACAAAGCCAACTTCAACCATTTACCATCTGGTTGGTCTGACGATGTGGTACGTCAGACTTTACTATACGTACTACTTAACCATGATTGTCTAGGTNACAGCAACTTGACATACGAATATAATTGCCCTGATCCCTGTAACGAAAGTTATACGGGTGAAACTCAAAGATTACTTCATGAACGAATTTTAGAACATGGGAGAAAAGGACCAATTTATGAACATGTCGAGTACTGCGAACACTATGATCAAAAATGCCGTGAAAAATTCGGTTGTAATCCAGATTACTTACCAGGCCCATGCCGTCGAAAGTATTTCGAATCGCATTTCAAAATAGTTGAAAAAAACTTATATTACAAAGCTTTTCGAGAAACTTTTGAAGGCGTCATTATTTCCTTAAAAAACCTTCACTTAATACACAAGTACCACATAAATGTTTAACTTTTATCTGTACGCATGAAATTCCAAATACTGCTGTAACGTGATCGAGCTATAACTACGGTGAAATCTGAGGCTCGATCACCCCTTATATTTTCGCATCAAAAAGTTTCGCGTAAAAATATTTTGTGTTTTGTTCGCATTTCAAGAAAATTGCTTGATTAACCTTTTATATTTCGCATCTAAAAGTTTCGCTAAAGCTGAAGTCAAAAACCAAACTTTTTCTCTGCACACTGAAAATGGCTGTTTAGCCGAAACGTCAAAAATAAACTATTTTTAAATAGAAAATAAATAATTATTATGTCTCAAAAACAATAAAAAAAAAATGTTTATGAATTCACATTCGTAACGTTCTGTCATGATTTTGTGGGTGAAGTGTCCAATACACTTCGCTACAACCATAACAGCCCACGACTCGTCGACGGACATGTCGTGTATCCTGAACCTACGCACCTTTCAGTACTCACTGATCACCGTACCGTTGGAGTAAATTGTATGGCCGACTCGTCCACGGAAACTCATGTTTTGACTGAGTTTCCTCATCACTTTGATCCACGTGATGATAGCCGTGCCGATCAGACTATACCTTATCTGCTTTCTCAGACTTTTCTTGGCCTTCGACGAGCTTACAATCATGGTATACTTTCGTATCCTGATTACAAATTATTCAATCAATCTGCTGAGATATTGTACCATAATCTCAAGTAAGTTCTTTGCCTTCTAAATATCTTTCAATATCCATCAAATCATCTTTTAAGCACCAAATCCCGGGTCAACATGGATACTAGACCAAATGCCACACCAAAATAGCTTAGATCTTTCGGTACCGAGTCCTTGTCGGATCACGAAGCCTCAACTTTCAAAATTGCTAACTGCAACAATTATGAAACGTCGGTTCTCCGCAGACAAATTACTACTACCCTCAGACAATTATCGACTCGAATACAATATACCGAATGTCGCTGTGTACTTCGACGGTACTGTCCATATCGAAACACCGTTGAAGAATTATCTGAATATTTGCGTGTAATCTACCGTCAGATTACACTTTGTAGCTGTACTTGTGCCTACTGTCAAGATGCACCATACTTACGAAGCTGCCTTTTCCCACAAAGTGAAGTATTTGGTGTACCTTCTAACTNAACTTTGTAAAAGACATACCCGATTTCGACCGTCTAGATTTGAATTCTCTCTGTATTGCTAATAGAATTCACACTGACTATCGAGTATTTGCCCGTAATGCCGATCTGCTATACCGTCATGATATCCGACGCCAACAACTTGTCGTACGTATATCTGACTCAGACGTGTGTTCCACTCCTTACATTTATAAGGTGTTTGGCTCAGAATACCCTTGGACAGACGACTCGTTTGAATTACCTTCTGTCGAATCTCAAATACCAATTGACTTCGATGGTACCGTCCAAGTGGATACTAGCCCAGTACAACTGGACGCTACGCAAGTTATCCGATGTCCATCTAATTAAGTACCGTGTCAGTGTACGCCGTTAACATTTACCGAATTGATGAGTCTACAATTTCAACATACAGTAGATTCCCAAAATCTACCTTGTGTAAGTTCTTAACATCTTTTATCATATATTGAAATTATCCTGTCTTTTTAGCTACAACTTCTTTCGCCACTAGATGTCCAACTACATGATGTACTTGACTCGCATATCGAACCTGATGACTTTGAAGCCGATAACTAAGGTCATAAGAAATCTATAGGTGATTTCATACATCTTTTTGAAGCTGCCATCCATAGATATCTGCGACCTGTTGTAGACGCTACGTCCGGTCGACTTACCAATATCTCCACGCCTCGTGTACCTATTATGCATCTGAGTCTTGGATTGGGTTCCAAGATATCGTCTGGTGAATCTACAAATCCTCCGATGCAATCTACACTTCTTTGTGCCCTTATTAACTGGGGGAGAAATTTCCCCTACTATTCAGGTACACTTAAAAATTCACATAATCAATTTCAAATCTTTAAATTTTCTTTTTCTAGATTTTGTACCGTTCTTTGATTCTGTGCTTTCTGTTTCTCGTAATCTGACCACTGAGCCACGTCAGAATACTTTACCAATCCCCAAGTTCTTTGGTCAACAACCCGCCTATGAAGACGGTACAAATTCGATGACTGAATTTGTTGGCTGTCTTCCTCGTAGTCCTGTACGAACTCAACCGGCTTTTCGACTTCGTCAGCCTGATGAGCCTATACGTACCAGAAGTGGTACCTTTNTTTCGACCTACTTGGCTGAGACAATTTCGTCCCACAGTCGAACTTGGATCACGAACTTTAGGCTTTTTGAGTAGCTTTAAACATTCCGATAGACGACATATCGTTAGCTTCGGCTATTGTGGACATACCGTCTGCTGTCTTGGTCGCTCCTCACACTCTGGATCTACTTTCGTACATTTGCGATGAACACACTGTACCTGTCCACCACTTTTGACTGATACCTGTACCTTACAATGTTGTCCATACCTCTCCGCATATTTTTCTGCCAAATAAAATTTTCTAAAACCTACATATCATGATTTATGTAGAGTCCCTTATTAAAATTTTGACGATCATAGCTTTTGTTCAAAGTATCCTACTTTCTTGACCTTCAAATACTTGAACATTTATTCAAACTTTGATCATCTTGACTACGCTATTTTTTTCTAGATGTCCCCTCAGGGACATTAATTAATCGATCTGGAGCTTTTGTTTTTCTGCCAAATCTTCTAGGTACAAATATCTCCGGTACTGTAGTATCCACTACTTGTATGGTATCGTCCAAATCACTTTTATTCAGCCCAGAAGATGTTAATGACACATTCACTTCCGATAGTAGCGTCAGCTCTATTTCTGATTCTGGTGATTGAGGGGTTTCTGGTACAACATCCCCTGACAAAGGCGTAGTTGCCACAGGATATATTTCCTGTCTTAAGTGCTTTTCGTCCATTTCATATGAAATCATATTTGCTGGTGAGGCCACCGCACCTTCAGGACTAAAGACTTCCGAGTCGTCGACTATTACTCGATTCTCCATATCTTCGATATGTCCAAGTTCTGTCAAAAACACACTGTGTTCAAAACACATTGGTTCATTTCGCCGAACAATTCCGAGATACCTTTCGCAGCTCTTCTGCGTCTCAAATCTGTTTCATCGTATGTTTTGTGCAATTTCACACAGTTACCTTCCTTTAGTAACTGTCTTTCAGGGTCTAACTTTTCAAGCAATTCTCCAGAATTTAAAAATAAATCTTCATACGGTATAACTTGAAGACGCTTCTTTTTCCGCTTGTTTTCATTTCGACGATCTGCATTATCTCTGCCATCTTTTCGAATTTCTTTGACTCTCGTTTTGACCCACTCATCTGATACTCCTATATCAGCCTGAGTACCTAGCTTTCTTCTATGAAATAGTTCCGCCGGAGCCAATCCCAGATTACAAATGGACTGATTGTACATCCGAACTTCCCAATATATTGCATAGCCTATGTCCGATTCTTATCGTTAAAAGCTACTACTACGGATTTTTGTAGTGCTCTTATTCGAACATCTTGTGCCGGTATCACGTTCTTAGAACATGAAGTTGACTCATGTACATCTAGCACCACCCCAGCTTTTTCTAGACACTCTTTCGTTTTTTTCGAAGTGTGTGCTGAAGCTCCATCAGTTCTACAGATCACATTCGATTTCTCAGAATTCAATGCGCATAGAACATTCTTAGCCTGCAGAACGAAACTAATAAATGTTTCTGAAGTCAACGACCCGTCGAATCTTTTGGCCACACCAAATTTTGACAACCCGTCCGTCGCGAAAAGGATTCTTACCGGACCTTTTCGACCTTGACGCTGAATCTCATCAATATAAATGACTTCTTCTACTCTTTCAGGCAGCTTGATTTCTTTCATAGCCAATGGTCTTCTCGCATTTCTTGCCTTAGTAAGATACAGCTAATACATTGCCGCAAAAAACTATCCACAAAAGTTTTTGCATTTGCTAGCTCAAAATGTCTTTCAAACATCTGCAGAAACTGTGTCAGGCTTTTACACCCGAACTCATTATGCACCGCCGACATGGCCACATCTTCTGCCGATTCTGAGACAAACACCACCGATAGTCTCTGAAAAAGTTTTGAGATCCATTTGTCATATTGTAACATACCATTTTTCACATAGGCTTTCTTGGTATTTACAATCGTGCTCAGCCTCATACCATGCTTTAGAGTTTTTGGTGGCGGAAACTCACCTGACTTAATTGATTTTATGGCCTTTCGAAGAACCGGATCTGCACGCTGTTTCGACGCCATATAATCATCCCCTATAATCCCTTATGATTTTTGAGTAACCGCGCAAGTTACGTCAAACGCATCAGCTGGTTGTCCAAATTCGACTATGTGATTATCTTCATCTACTACGTATACACACGACTCTGCTGCCTTGTGAAAACGGCATTTTGTCTTTAGCCCTTCACACAGTTCGTGTACACTCTTTACAAACATAGTGACCGAAGCTGGCTCGACATAAGCCATTTGACATATACTGCATGAATTCAAATCACATTTGACGTTTTCTGTCCTGGATATAATATCCACGGCCCCGATCTCCACACTTGTACCTGCCAAGTGATGCACCTGCAGTCTAAAACCTAACAAATCTCTGAAAAATTTGTTGATCGTTACGACAGTTGATGGTACCAAACTATCGGCAAATCTTTTTGCTATAGCCGTCAGACTCGCGGAGTCTGTGAACGCTATCGTCGGTAACACTGCACTTTCCGAGTAGTGTCTCCAAAAAATACACGCACCAACTAGACCAGACAGTTTTAGTTTACATGATGACGCAAACATGTTTCTTTCGGCGTCCAATCTTTTTCGGGAATAAAAATCCACCACGTAATAATTCCCTCACTCATCTTTTTGAGCTAGAATTGCTCCTGAGCCTTTCGCCGAAGTGTCTATAATAATGTAAGCCTGTTTTGCGACATCAAATGGTCTAAGATGCGTTAACTCCTGTAAAGCCCTCAGAACTTTACCAAATTCTTTTCTCAGAAAACCCTCATTATCTTCCCAAGGTATTTCCATTTTGCCATCTTTTCCCGACCATTTTCTGAGGTTGGAAAAGTCATCCGTAGATCTATGCATAAATCTAGCCAAGAATTGAGAAAGTCCCAAAAACGACCTTAAATCCGACACTGTTCGTACAGTATTTGGTGAGCTATCTAAAGCTTTCAGTTTTTGATGCGGCGACGGAAATATTCTTTCCACCTTTATCATTGTACCCAGAAAATTCATTTCTTCTAAGAACATCTTCAACTTCGAGCCTTTTATTCTTAAATTGTTATATACAATACATTTCAAGAATTCTTCAAAAAGCTTGTAAAATTCCCCTTCTGAACTCGCGTATAGGAAACCATCATCCATATACCGAAACATATTATTCCGGAATTTCGCGAAGATTTGAAGAAAGGCATTTCTCACAAGTCCCATTGACCCAACACATCCCATACAACATCTTGTATACTGTATACAGTATACACCATGATACCATGATGTGGATGAGTTACTCCGAAATGTCCCCACATACTTTTATGCATCGGGATATTTGGAAATGCCTTCTTGATATCGAATTTCATCTTTCACGGATGAATCGACGCTAAAGCAACTTTCTGAGATACTTCCGCCAAACTGTCTGTTTCAAATGCCGGTACTCTAGACATCTTGTGTATCCTCTGGTTAAAGCCACTACCAACCCCGCATTTGTTAACGCCTGGATTTTCCCATCGTCGGTCTTTTTTACTACAAACATCATCTGTAGCAGATTCTTGACTACCACACTGTGTTCATCCGTAAACACCAACACACCGTCTCTGAAATCCTCGTCTAATTGACGCGCCATGATTTCTACTTCTTTTGGTGTACGCACCGTCAAATCTTGACGATGCATCGAACCTTTGCATTCAATTTTGGCTAAGATTTCATATCTTTTTGGTGCACAACCCAATGTGTTTTGAAAAGCCAATTTATGTTTCTCAATAAACTTTATTAACATCCCCGGATGTTTTCCGAGAAAATTTCGATCGAATTCTACGTCTCCTATCGTAAATTCATTTCTCATGACTTCCAGTTCTCTATCCATACAACGCTTATAAGTCGACCTGGCATCAATTTTTTTCCCAATCATTTCACTCGACTTTTTCTGAGTTAAGTTCTTCACCGCTACGTTTGAACTTTCAAATGATTGCGCTATACCTTAAGATGATGCTAGCTGTCTTTTGACCGACGTCTCGTCCGTATCATTTACCTGAACAGTGTCCTTATTAAATCCTTGGGTGAGGTCGACGTTGTATCTACCTTTAGCAGTGTCCTTGTCGACGCCTCGACCATCTCGGATACCCTTTTTATTAGATTTAATCTTGTTTCTGTTCAAATGATTCTTATCTTGCCGTTTACCTACGTTTTTTACAGCGTCTTTATCAACATCATGAGTGAGATCGACGTTGTTTCTGTTTCTAACAGTGTCCTTGTCGACGCCTCGTTCATAACGGATACTCATTTCACCTGATGTGATCTTGTCCCTGTACACTTCGTTACATTTATAACGGCTTTTATCGACAGCTTCCTCGTCACCGACTCGTTGATCTTTTTGAGCTATTTTGACGTTGTTTCTGTTTATCACAGCATCCTTGTCAATAGCTCGCATTATGCGGCCACCCTCAACGATCTGTCCGACCTTGTACCTGTCTTTTTCTTGCTTTTCTACGAGTTTATCACTTTTCTCGTAGATTAATTTAGCTTTCTCCACCTTCGCATTTTTGTTATCACC
>SCLH01000227.1:524317-543577 GCA_004367855.1 Oikopleura vanhoeffeni
TCATGATCTAACCACTTCATACAGAAATTTGCTGGCTGACGCACCTTCGAGCTCGACGTATCTTCCATGACTCTCATTACTTCTATCACTAGCCTTTCTTTTATTGGTATCACCTTTCGAATTCCTGCCTCAAATCGTATTTAACCTCGATAGAAATCCCTGATTCTTTCGTATCAATGATTAACGCGTCTACCACTGTTATCTTTTTTCCTATGCCGCCCACGACACATTCAAAAGAGGCAAACAAACCATTACCAATATTTAAGCCAGTTGCAGTAACGCATTTCCGTCCTGTTATACGCCTCCTTCAGACCTTCTGATAGACTCGAACGCACCACTGACACCGATGCTCCCGAGTTCAATATCATATTAGCTTTTCTGATATCATTCTGTGAACTAAGTATATCTACAATCATAAATGGGTGTTAAAACCCTGCATGTCTATTCGGCCTCACTTCTTTTACCGAACAGATTTTGGTATCGGCTAGTCAATGTGGCAAACGAGCTCCTCTTTGAGACTCCGTATAACTTTGGATACTTTGACGGTCATGTTCAGTCAAATCCCCGTATGTCTCTTGCTCATTTGTCACTGCGTTAACTTTTCCTTTTGGCCATGCTCCTTTTTTTGCCTGACCTTTTCCCCTGGCCTGGGCTTTATTATTAGGACACATCGGGAATGAATGCAATTTCTTTCGCATCATACTCAGGTTATTGTGGCATTCAAGGCAAACATAAGCGAAAACTTTGAATTTTGACGCTCCGGCGAACTGTTGTATATTTTGACCCCTTTGATTACGGTTTACATTGTTCGAACCAGCAAAATTTTTTCTTAAATGGGTAAACTTTCCTGGTTTTTGATCGACTTTTCGTGCTCTATGACCACCGTCTCGTTCAAATCAAACCGCTGCGATCACTTCTGGCTCTTCCACTTGAACAAGTTTTTGCCATTGGTGCTTTTTATTTGCCAATGTCGACGGATTTAAATCTTGCTCCGCCTCCACAAATTATCTTTCACCACCCGAGATTTTTCCTTGTCCAGGCCTATAGCTGCGATAACTTCTAGTACCAGCCATAACATAGGGTTGACTTTATCCTCCAATGTTTTCGAAGCATTTTTATCACCCTCATACACGTTCAACGTCGTATCTTTTTCTAAAGCATACGCACGCACCGTCGACTCTAATCTTTGGACATTCAGCATAAACTTTTTTGGCGACGACGTCGCTGAGTTCACTACCTCTCTGATAGTGTCCCATAACTCACTGGATCTTTTCCAATCATGCGCGATTTCATCAATATTTGCCCATAACAATACTTTTGTTTTGAAATCTGCCCAACACTCAAAATCTCCGTTTTAAAGTTTCTTCACTCTATACTTCTCCGCTTCGTACATTTGGAACAGCGTTCGAGTTACAAACGCCGTCATTCTCCACTTAAGCGCCGTTGCCACTGAGCCCTGGCCTTTTTCGAAAAATTTTGACTACCTAATGTGTTTTAGCTTTTGGGGTTTTCCCCGGGGAGATTGAAACGCCCCTTAAATAAACTAACCAAGTCGCGCTCTGATTGGTTAAGCGTGAATCTCCTCGGGGAACACCCCAAAAGCTAAAACACATTCAGTACTTTTTCTGCGTCGTAGCGTCTGTATCTATAGTGAACAAACCGCCTGTATAATACTTTATATACGCTTCGGCTGTGTTATGTTCTGCTTTGGGAAATCGTTTTTCCGCCACAAATTCATTTAGCTGATCCATAGTGCTTGGACAGCCTTGATCACTAGTCACATCACCTCCGTGAGTACTACTCGAAACTTCCCATGTCCACTTCAAAGTTCTAGTGGCCTCTGGCGCACATTCTTTGTTTCTTCGAATCGCCGTGTTAATTGCTGACATCCATGTTTTTAATTCTCGAAGTGTCTTTAACTCCGCTATCTTGATCATTTACAGTGAGTCCAACATAGCCACAATTTCCGCCGGTGACCCAGCCATTGCTTGACTTGCCATAGCCTTGAATTTTTCCGCTATCCTTAAAAATAAAACCGACAGAAACCCAATTAAAACTTCTACGACCCGTTGACTAAATCTGTTATTTAACCCAGATACCTTACGCCTCGTCGACGTTAACTGGTTAACAGACAAACTGAAAAACTTCACAACAGCTTCTGACGTGCCCTCCGGTGATCTACTACATCGTACTGAACACCCCCTAGCTGCAATTTATCCACTCGCTAAACTTGAAAAAACCTTCAACTGTAGTAATTTACTAGCGTAATTTACCACACTGAAATCAAATCCAATCTATTTTCTTTAAAAATAAGAATCGATAACTTACCTAAATTTTGACAAAGGTACGCCAAACCGGCACGCTTTTCCCAAACGGCGATCCGGAATATACTTGTTCTCTCAGCTTACGACTTCGTAAGACTTACACGCCTAAAATCCAGGACTTTTCCACCAAATTCTCCACCAAACTTCTTCGAAATCTGTAGTTTTCGTTTCAATTTAGACACCACGTAACAATAGAAGTTAAGTCTTGATATACGCTACGTCTGCAGTGAGTGTATAGACTGAACTTCTATTTGTTTAGACCTCCTGGTCTATCTAATAATACTATTGAGTGAACTTCTGCTGTAGTTTGCTAAAAGAGAGAGATAGGTTGGAAAGAGGATATTGCGTCAAAATAAAAGAAACATTGGTTCAAAATTGTCACATTTTTCCTAACTTATATTTTCCAAAACTTGCTTATTAAACAAGTTCATCTACTCAAAATTTTTTAAATTTTAAGAAACATGTGATTTTTAAAAAAATTGCATGCGCTTTTAGCATTTTTCAAAAATTGTAAATGGTCGAGCGTTATTAAAAACTCAATCGGATGAGTCGTTTTCAATTCGCCAAATTGAGAATGGCTTGACACCTATTTAGTTAAAAAAAGTCACTCTGGTATTGAGCAAGTTTTTTTCTCACTATATATGTAATGCTTTACTTCAAATGTTAATTTTCCTTCTACAATTATATTAATTATATGGATACAGTAAGATATAATAATTATTGATTGAAAAACACACATTGAATAGTAATAATTACTATATTTAGATATTTCTAACACAAAAAACGATCAAGATTTTGAAAGAATTTAAATGCGTAAGAAACAAATAGGGAATAATTTCATGTTTATAATTAAAAAATATGCAATTGAGAAAGGTGAAGATAATTATTCGGACAAAGTGCTTTTTTTGAAGTTTTGTTTGTCGGGGAGGTTTTTAGGGGCGGTGGCATAAGTCGCAGATTGTACATTTTTCAGTAGCGATAAATGAAAGAAAAAAATGTTTTGGAATTTTATATTTTTTTTCTCCAATAAAAGTTTCATTTCTTACCAAACGTTTTATTTTTCATTTCTCAACAAACTAACTATAGTTAAAATACAAAAAACCTTTTCACTGTGCATCAATTTCCCCTTAACCGCAATAGAATTTTTTTTTAAGGACGATATTAATAACTTCAGACAGTCAAGTGTTTAAAATTTCATCAACAAGTTTCAAAGATACTTCGTGCGACTAAGCCGTTTTTTTTCGATAACCTTAAACTTTCTTAAGAGGCAGAAACTAAATGTAAAATATAGGACACAATTTTGGGCCTGAAACCCTGTCAAATGACCTAGAAACTTTGGTGTTTTGTGACTTGATTGGATTTTGTTGTAAACACATATGTCCCACAGACTTATTGAAATGTTCTTGCGCTTTTGAGCTCACTAGATCGCAATATAGGTGAACCTGGTGAACAGCCGCAGGAAAACTGAATTAGTTACATACGGCGATTTAATTAGATCCAAAACATTTAATTTTTGATTCTGCTGATTTTTTATGGAAGTTTAAAAAAACCACAAATAAAAATTTGGACTGATTTGGGAAAAATTTTCATAATTTTCTGAAACAAGTCGATAAAAAAATTAAAATAAAATTTTATGAATAATTTGAAACAGCGGTCAGAAATTGTAGGGAATCCATGAAAAAGTTAAAGTGACTATGTTTTTGGTTTTTACCCACAGATCAGTTATTAAACAAAAAAAAATTTGGACAAAAAATGCGGAAATTTTCATATGCTTCGTATTTTTTTCAAATTTTTAACGATTTTCAAAGATGAAATCCGAACTCGATCTCTTCTTAAACTGGAATAAAAATGATTTTATGCTCCCGAAACATAATGTAACGGTTCAGCTAACTATAATAAGCCATTGAAAAAAATAACTAACTTACATTTTTCGTAGTTTATATTGACTCCAGGATGCCGGGTTTATGGCCACCCCTTCTGAGGGTCTTCAAATCATAAATTGTGGCATTTTGAGCTTTTAAACTAATACACAAAAAAACAATTTAGTTAAATTTTAGTAAAAATGTAAGAACGGTTAGCCAAGCTTTACCAAAACTGGTGTTTTTGCCTACAATTTTAAATAGCCTAGCAGGTTTAAATTTTTGAGCACAAAAAGTTCACGAGGTCTTTAAATTTTGGAACTATATCCCCTATTCACAACTTTTTGTTAATATCCTCGGCCCTACTCCACTTTAAAAACACACTCGTTCCTAAGGATGGCTCCTAGGGGCGCTCTTGAGTCCCATCTGAAACAGAATCGAAATTTAAATTTTGCCTTTTCCGAGCGTCTAAAATATGTAAAAAGAAACTGTTGAAGCTATCCCTGTTTTAACATAACACAATTAATTTTTAATTAAATGTATTATTTTCAAGAAAATTTCACATTCTTCTGATATCAAGTAAACTTCGAAATATTCAAAATTATTTTCTTTTCAACTCTTAAAATTTTTAACGGACTTCGGTTACTTCAGTAAGTGTCATCGAGTGCAATAAATTTACATTTGTTGGTTTACTGATGTATGGACATTTTTGTTGAGAAATTTAGCATTGACCTTAAACATAATAAATTCATATATAGCAAAGTTAGGAATCTCTAAAATAGACATTTAAAATTTTATTCGAAATATAAACTTTCAGAAATAGCTGAAAAATGTTTTTTCAACAAATTTGATTTAAAAAATAATATACGGATAGATTTATAGACATTCTCTTGGTAAAATTAAATCGGATTTCTTGAAAAAATCAATTCGATTCTATTTCTCTGACCACTAGTAACCACATTCCTCGTGGTCATTTTCGATAGCAATTTTAGAACACCTAAAATAATATGTTTTTCTTGCCTTTTTTTCAAATGAAATTTGTCTAAAAACATGCACAAAGAAAATGGCATTTAAGTGTGCTCAATTGCTATCGAACAGAGGCCCGAAAGAAAACCACAGTATGACGGTTTTCTGAACTAACGTACGTGAGTTCTGCAACTGTGCGTTCCAAAATCGAACTTCCATTTTTTGTCGACGATCTCATCTTGTTTTTGCAACGGTTAATACGATTTTCTTTGACGTGATCACTAAATAATTAATCAAGGGGGTCCTCGTCCGCTATTTATATTTCCTATTTGATAATGAATTACAGTCCCGAAATAAGTGGTACTCTATTTTAAGAACTCGATTAATTTATTTTACGAATTTATTTTCACAAATTAGTTGTTGAATCGAAAAACAATTCTTTAGTATTTGCGAGTTTAAGAATATATTTTTTTAACAGCTTGTTTTCCACTTTTACTCATTCTTGAAAACATTTCAGCAAAAATCACTAAAATTAAATTTACTTTCATTTTTGACTAAACTGTGTCCCATTTTTTTTGAATTGAAGCATGCCTAATAATGAGAGCCTAATCCAAACCTAATGCATCTGAAATCTTTAACCCAGATTAAGCTTCTCACACTGATGTATTGAGAATGGCCCCATGGGGAATTATCAGCAGGTTCGAAGTAAGCCAATATTTTTTGCAAATTATCGAACCATTTTTCATAAAAAACCGAAAAATGATTACTCCTATGCCTAGGATCGAAGTTGTGCTCAAAAAAGTTTTAAAAACTTATTATTGACTACTTAACGGTCGGAAATTGTTTTTGTGATTGGAATCATTTTGTTGTAGTGATAAAGCTTTCAGACGCAAAGATTTGAAGATCTTTTTAAGTTTGTCGAGCAGGGTACAGGGATCGTACCCATCAAATTAAGGGCTTTATCATGCTCATATATAATAGGATAACCATAAATAATCAATAAGATGGTATTCAGGAGTTAGGCTTATTTAAAAAAAAGTTCGCTTTCTTTCAAACCTTGAAAATTAATTTACAAAAAAAAAGTTCGTTTGATTCTGAGAATTAAAAAATCCATCATCATTGTAACTTGAACGCTCTGTGTTCAAAAAACAAGGCCCAAATCCAATTACGTTCAAAAAGGTTTTGAAGAATTAGAGCAAATTATTCCACATTGTAATCCCTTATCTCCAGAAAAACGCGAAAACGTCTGAATGAATTAAATAAATATTTTTTTTGGAACCCATTAATTTTGATGTTCAAGACGAAATTGATGTCTAGCTAAGAGTAACAAACAGAAAAATGTTTTTTGTTGCATTTTTTAAATTGTAGTCCTTAAAAAATATCATGCCAGTTAGGAAAAATGTTTGTCCATGTTTCAGCTAATGCTTTAAAAATGATAATCCCGTTTTGACGGAACTGCCTATGTTTGCTTGAGATTTTAAATTCTTTCGAAAAAATTTAAAAAAAATATAAGCCGTTCGTAAAACAGTTCATTTTAATTTTTAAGCAGTAGCGGACAACTTTTTCAATTATATTTTTACTGAAACGTAATTTTGAATGGCTAGATATTAATCATTAATAAATGTTAAGCAAAATAAGTTTTTGGCCGTTCCACCTTTGGAAGACAAATTTGAATAAGAAATTTCGAAAGTTAAACAATGAGTATTAATTATAATTAGCTCAGCTTGAAGTTCGATATATTTTCCGTGTTATTTTAAAGCCTCAGGATTATTTTCTGTGACAGCAATTCCCCCGGAAATCTTGTCCTATCATAGTTTCAGACAAAATCTTAAACAAGATGAGCCATTAGATCGATCACTTTATATTTGAATTTGAATTCCTGATTTCAGTCGTTCAGCCTTTTTTTATCGTCGGGATATTTTACACTCAGCCGATTAAGCTGATTTCGCACTCTTTATCAATTAATTGACAATTGTTAGGGCAAAGATGCTCATTAAAAAACTTAATGTATAATCAGCACATTCGAGTTTCAAAAATCAACTTCGTATGAATTAAATTATCATAATAAAAAAGAAAAGGCCTCTTTGTTAAAATTTATAGTCTTGAATAATTCATTAATAATTATCATGAAACCTCAGAGTGACAAGGTTTTAGAACATGTATTTTTAATAAGGGGTCATACGGCTGAATTGTTTTTTGACAAAAGTTCTCGAAAGAGAATATGGTTCAAAAACGTTCTCTTATATTTTAACCCCAATATTGATTTCAAAGCGGAAGATGGAAATTGCAGATATCCACGTTTTGATTGAGTTAGAACTATTTGATTGTGCGTGTTCAGAAAATGTATAAAATTATTTATATTGCAGAAAAGTAGTTTTTTGGCTGTGAAATCAGTATAAAAAAGCCACAAGAACGATGTTTTATATTAATGGCTCAATTATAAAATTTTGATCTAAAACTTAATAATGTTTGACTACAGGTGGAACGGAAAAAATTGGTTTTGCTAAACATTTGTGGTCTTTTTAGTTGTGGCGCGCAAAAATTTACTATCTGATCAATTTTTTTTGAAAAATCGGTATGCAAATTGTTAGGAAATAATATACTCCGTTTTTGAAATCGCCTCTCATTTTTAAGAAAACAATTCCTCGCATTCAATGTATAGGAATTCAAATGGATTTTCCATTTTCAGGAATTGGCTGACAATTTTCCAAATATTTTTTGATCAGATATTATCTTTTTAACCGAGCTAATTTTCAAATATGAAAAATTAGCAAAAAATTTTTTTGGGCGATTCTCACTCAATGTACTCCAACCTAAGTTAAGAATTTCGATGAAATTTCTATAATGAAATCTTTAAAATGGTTGCACACTCTTATTTCACGCAAAAACTTGGTGACTTAGTGGATCGGAAAATAATTTCAGTGATTAATTTTTTTCAGTGTAGTGTGCACACATATAACGCTTATTATCAGTGATAATCTATCAGTTTATATATATGATAAATCAAGACTCTATTAATAATATTAAATTGTATTTATATTTTTATTACTTACACGCGGAGTCAAGTTTGACAATGACATAAACTTAATATTGTGCTTTTTGGTGGCGTTCATTAGAAATTATTGAAATATTGATTATAATTTTTAATATCACCACTGTTTTCACCCATAAAGACATTATAGGGTCTCTTGATTTTTCAAATATGACCGACTATACATAAAATAACGATTTTCATCATGGTGAAAATGTGCACAGAATAGCTTCAATGAAATATCAAAATCAGAAAAAATACTATTTTTTAAATATTGGCGATTAATTTTCGGCGAACCATTTTCTTAAAAACACTTTTTATGTCCTTTTGAAAACTGTTTAACTCAATTTACAAATTGTTTTTATAAATGCAATATTAAAGCCCTTGAACTTACTATATTCAAAATATAATAGCGTTTGTATTTTTTTATCGGTTAAATGACTACACCGGCGGCGCGCGGAGCGTAACACGCTCGCAACAGAACTTAAAAAATCTCAATTTTAAAATTTTGAGCTTTTTGAAATCAAACGGTTAAAAATTTAAGTTGCTGATCTATCCAAACATTTACTACAGTTCAATAATAGTAAATTTCAATTTGTTTCCAAAAAAATCCCAACTCAATTTTTAAAAAATTTTCTGACAGCTGAAAAAATAGTTGAGACTTACCTTCAATTAGCGACCATAGAAAATATCCTGCTACAATGGCTCTCCAATAAAATCCAAATAAGTCCAACAAAATACATTGCACATTCTGACGGGCATGTAACGAGCTCTCATCTATAAGCGTATAAAAATCATGCCTAGCTGACATATTGGATAAGTAGTTGGGTCGACGGGGTTCGATTAGTGACATATCGACATTTCTTTCTAAATTTCCCCAGACTGTTTTTCTCTCAGTTCAAATTTTTCTCTTGGTATCTCTGAGTATTTTTAAATCTATAAAAAACAATGTTAGCCTCTTGAGCCTGCTTCATACAAGACTTAATATTTCCCTGTAACCAAAACAGATTAGCATGGGAAAAGTTATGGTTTTTACACTATGAGCAAAAAAGTAGATAGGGAAAAAAGTTTAACGGGGGTTGTTAGAAAAGAAAAAAACGAAGAGACGTTGCGCTCGCGACGTCGCACTACCGATGGCAATCCGCTAAGAGGCAGAGAATGGTATCTTGGACCCATCATTTTAAAGACTGCATGTTTGAATATGATGATTATTATTAATATTTAATTAGTTTATTTATTTTTTGATACTGGTATCAATGTTATGTATCATATTTTAAAATTGTGAACTATCTACACGAATTTAATTTACTAAGTACTTTTGAGTCAAATTTGGCCTGATAATATTTAAACTAACTATGATAAATAAGCTCAAGATCATGAAAATATGCTTAGATTTGGTACGCTTTGTCACAGTTGTGAAAATTTCAATTTATAATTCAGCGAAAACGAACTACCTTGAACATTTAAATTCGAACATGTTTTTTATCACTTGAAAAATGTTCCGCCGGAGTTCCAGAAAATTGACATTCAAAAAGCCAATTTTTTAATCAAATTGCATAAGTTTGCATTTTCGGTAAATTTAAGAAAAGTTTATTATATAATAATATATATCTATGTTATAAATGGTTCATAAACAAATATTATGCTTCACAAACTTGAAAATTTGTTCACTGCAAAACTGTAAGCGTTCAACGTCACTTGAATCAGTGTTATAGTTGATATTCAATATTATACTCTGCTTGAGACTGGTATCACTGAAACAAACAGATGTTTCAAAAGTTTGCGGACTTCAGCGGACAAAACGGTCAAAGTTTCGAACAATATTTGCCTTAATCATAAAAATAAACTAGCAATTATATCTTAAAATTTGGGATTTTTACTATAATTTCGATTATTGAATTAATTTTCAGAGACTTTTAAACTTGTTTATTGAATTTTGACTAATATTTCTAAAGGTTTTAGCTACAATATTCACAAAATCACAGAAAAGTTAAATGTTATGTCCTTAGATCCATAGATACAAAAAATTGTTCAAAAATACTTAAAAGCTTTAAATACTTAGTAAATCGATAAATTTGCTAGCTTTGCAAAATGCAGAATTTTTGTGAGCATCGGAAATTCCGATTCGGAATCATGATATAAGAATAAAAACCGGAAGTAGCAGGAGTCTGACTCATGCTGCATGACAGACTAGAGCAAACTGATAAAAAAAATTTCAATGCAGCTGAATTTAATTAAAAGCAACTTTTTTATCATTTAGACATGAAAAAGCATACCGAGATTTTTGGCTACTTGAATGGTTAAATAAGTTTAAATTTATACAAATTGAGAATTAACGTTTGTTAAAATGTGACTTAACGATTAACTTTTAAGGACTCCTGTAGGTGAAGTTAACATTTTTAATTACGATGTAAGCGTAAATAAGGATAATCACCAGTATTATCAGAAGAAAAATCGTAACTCTAATCCTAAAGCCAGTAGCTAAGTCAACGGTTCCGACCATACTTTTCCCGAGAATCGGTTTTAAGACTAAATTACACGCTGAAGCTACGTGCCGAACAAAAAATTTGAACCGTTTTTGAGAGAAAGTTAGTTCCGCTAAAAATGCCATTTCCGAAAATAAATAAAGGTTCTTTATCGCATATTGTGGAAGTCCAATCCCGTACTTTGTATACTCACGTATGTGCAAAAACAATTATAACCATCAAAAATTCACACAAATTCTATGAAACTGTTTTGAATACAAACTTAGATTAGAAATTTTCATAAAGCCTGGAAATCATATCCTTACACCTTGTTAATATCCGGCCTACTACTTGAAAACAACACTATGTCTGATCAGGGCCGGGATATTAACAAAGTGTGAATAGGGGATATTATAATAATAAACGAATAGTAGTAATTTATTTATTTAAATATATATGATATCCCCTTAGGAATAGAGTGTTAAATTCTGGTTTGGTCTTAGTACATTATGTACGTTAAGTAGTCCAATGTACTAGCCAAACAGAATTTAACAAATCTACTTTCTTAAGGGATATATATGATCTTCTCAGCAATACACATCATAGTTACCAACGGTGGGTTAATTATATTGGTAGATTTTTTTAGTTCGGAAAAAAATTTGAGAATTTTTCAGTGATAAAATTTGAAAAAAAAAATATTTGAAAAGAACTGTAGTTCAACATTTAATTTTAAGATTGTTGGTGGAAGAAGTAATTGTTATATTTTGTTTTCTTAATTATAAAAAAATTTAAAAATTACTTTGAAATAACCGGGTTTTTCAAAATGAACTTTTTTTTTGTTATTTTTTATCAAATGTTTAAAGCCTTAAAAACTTGAAGAAACCTTAAACTTTAAGGTTTCTTTCTGGGTCTTATACCAGTAAACAAATAACAAACTCCTTTCCCAATATTCTTCCAAATTCTCTCATATCGAAAAAAAAATTGAAATGCACTATAAAGCGCGTTAAAATTCTAAGATCGAACTTCATAAACCAAATAAATTTCCTCTTGCGTTTATTTTTTGCTTTGATTAGCATGTCCAATGGAAATTCCAGCGGAAATTCCATAATTTCACTGAAAAAACAATATAACAACCAAAAATATTTAACTAACTATTTTAACTACAGTTCAATTTAAGATTAATTATAAGGGACGTGATTCTGGAGGAAAATAAGAAATCGAGTATTTCCACCAAGCATTTTAAGGGGTAATAAAATATTTGGCTGAAATTTGATAGAACAAAACACTGGACCCAAAAAAATGATTAGCGGTGGTCTCGCGGTCATCTGACAACGGGATCTCCCGCTAGAGGTCGTCAAAGTGATTAAATTGAGGAATTTTTATTATATAAGGAACTGACAGTTAATACCAGATTGAATTCAAATTCTTACTCAACTAAACGGTAATCTTCTCATGTTAAACGTAATTTAACATGCGGCATGTTACATGCCTGGCATATTTGAAAATCTACTACATTTAATCGCTAGTTGTGATTATGCACCAATTATTTTTTTGTATAACGTAAACAGAGGTAAATTATACATTAAAATTTTTATTCATGGACAAGAGGCTCCAATCTCATTCGAGCAAAAAAATTTTCAACCTTTGAGAAATGATCGGACAAGTGATCGACCTAAACTAAGAATAAATTCTCCTATCAATACGATTTTTTATATTTTCAGGGACCGGAAGTTTGATTTATGTAATAACAACAAACTAATACTATTATAATTTGTCGAATAAATTATTTCAAAACGCGTAGGCGAAAAGAATCTTTTGAAAAGATATTTCAAAAACCTAATGCGTAACGTAAAACATTATAATTCATCGTGAAGGTCATGATTACGTCATGAAATTTAATATTTTGTTCATGATTTACCCCGAAAAGCTGTTTATGTACAGTACGTAATTTTTTTGTTCGAGAAAAGCCAAAGAAAGCTCTCGAGATTTAGCTAATGCGCGCGCGCGCTTAAAGATGCATTGACTAATCAGTGTGTTCTGGCTCTCTATTTTATCGGAATTGTTGTGCTCGATAAATTAATTTACTGTATTTATTTGATGTTTACTCTAGAAATACAAACATAGAAAACATTTTTTCTATTTTTATGATTTTTTTGATATAATTATATAATTTGTACAAAATCGAATAAGATGCATTTTGGATCGAAAATAAGAATTAAGTCATCCATAGGATATCCTTTTCCCAACGGAACTCCATCTCAAAAATTTAATTATCTCTATAGGCTATAGGCGTGTTCGGTTCCACTGATGTTGTATAAGTGATTGTCTTAGTGATGCTTGAGTGATTACCCATCGATAAATTTTAGCGGTCCCATTATCAAGACCCTTGCTTATTAATCATACTCAGGACAATCACTAAGACAACATAGTGAGATTCGAACACGCGCTATAGAGATAGGAAACGTTTTTGACATGGAGTTCCGTTTGGAAAAGTATAATGCTCGATTATTATCTGAGTTTTCCAATCATTGATTAATTTGAGGAGGTTTTAAAAATAAAAAAATATATACCTATGTGCCATTTATTCAAATTGGTTGCGCGCAACCATGTGCGCGCTAAGTAATTTGTGGACGGCGCCCGTAGCCGAGTTAAATTTAAATATATATTTAAATATATTTACTAAATTTACTACAACTTATTTGATATCGTAAGTTTTTTATATTTAATTTTCTTCGATTTCTTTATTCTCCAAGTTTTCTATCCTCTGCATAACCTTTCTTAAAAAATTACTTTCTCTTCGGACAACGATCAACTTCCTAATTTTACTGATTTTTCTCGAAGTGAATCTAAGATATTTTTTGACGACGCTGCATTGGCTTGAGGGCGAATCATTTTGTTATAAGTGTATGCTTCTCAAGAAGCCTCAGCTTCATTGACTTCAAAACGGTCTAAAAAAGCAAAACAGATTGATTCTTTGTAATACAATACATTCAGAAATAACGAAAATTAATTTTTAATAGTATTTTTTCAAATTTTATTTGAATGCCACATTTTCCAAATATCGAATACTCAATTTTGTTGAATATAAGACTCCTGTTTAACTCGTAGACTGGATTTCTGACGACGCGTCGCCATTCACCATTTAATCGCATTTAACGTCGCTTAATCATTAATGACATGACAGTTATAAAGTATCAAATAAACTGTAAAAACAAAATGACGTTTGTGCGTTTTTTTTAATTGTTACTGTATTACAGTACTTTATTTTTGCAAAAAATTTTAAATCACCAAATAAACACCTTCCATCGTAATAAAAAAAATAAGCCTTTTTTTCATTACACCAAAGCCCAAAAATGATCACGTACCGTATATTTAAGAATAAGGTCGGTCAAATATAACTGGTTTTTTAAAAAAATGCTTAATCACTTTTTGAAAATGAGTGAAGATGTTTTTTTAGGAGTTTGAAGTCTGTTTTCTATTAAACAAAAGTACAAAAACGATCAACGTGACTTTCAAATTAAGCAATAAGGTTTTGCTCAAGTACACAAATAGTACTCAAATTACGCCGAAAAAATTTGTGGAATAATAAACACCTTATTTAAGAGTTTAGAACGAAGAGTTGAAATGATATTTTCCAAAAAAGTCACGTGATCTTATTTTTCTAGAAATAAGGATTTATTTATGACATATTTCAAACCTTATTTTGATTATTTTTTCAAGTGATTTTTATTCGGACTTTGATGTAATGAGAAACAAAGTCTTAAAAACGTTGAAGTTCATTAACAAATGTTTTTTAAACGTAATTTGAGTCCTTTTTCAATTACGTATATGGTGTATCGTATTCAAATTACCTTCAATTTCAGTTCATCTTAGAGACTTGTAAGTACCCTCAAAAGAACGGAAGGATCGACGTAATTATTAGCAACATGGGTCATTATGTACTGAAGGGCGCCAGAGAGCAAAAAACCCCTGTGAAATGTGATAATTTTGATCTTTAATGACCTTTTAGTACATAATTGACCCATAGTTGCTAATATTTCCATGAGAAAGTCGACTTTCCAATTATTTTGGTTGGTACTTTTAAGTTTATCGATGAACTTGACATTTAACCTTGACCTTGAACGAGAAATAAATCATTTCACAACAATTCAAGAGTCATTTTACTAGAGAATTTTGTGGAAAACATATACTTAATTTAGACAGAGCGATAGCAATCATTTTAAGTTAAATATAAGGTAGTTTTCAAATATAAATAAAGGTTTATTTCATCTTATTATTGCACTTTGAAGTGTAACTGGTGGTAATTTTTCACTTTTTTTTTCTTATCCTCATTTAATCATTTTATTCGTTTACGATTTTGTTTTTTTTGTATAGCAAATTGGCTGAATATTATTCTAGCTATTGAAAAATGTATGTTGATAATGCAACTTTGCTTATATCCCCTATCACACTTTTGTTAAATACCCAGCCCTACTACTTAAAAAACACACTAACGTTTCCTATTCAAGGCCGGGAATTTACAAAGTGTGAATGAGGGATATGGCTCGATTTATAAGAATGGCGACGCGTCGTCAGAATCGAGTCTGAGTACAGATTCACGTCTAAAGTCTACGAGTTAATGTCACAAAATGACCAGTTATCAATTGATTATATTATTAAGTTCTTAAATCAGTTTAACCTAGTGATCACTATGGCCCATAAAATGCCTTGATTAATTGATTACGTAAAAATTTGTGATAAAATAAGCGACCGGAAACGCTATTTCCGCCGGAAGTTTGAATCCAACCCTTGTCTTATTAAGACTCTCTACAACTAGTTTTCTTCTAGGTCTTTAAAAGGTTACAATTAGGAACAGTCTATCTTTCACACAATGTTTCTTACGAACTTTTTGTTCCCGTATCTAGAAAATATAAGTTGTGCGTTCGCTTCCTATTTCACGCTCTCTAGTGGTCAAAAAAAAAATTTCCAACGATCTTATTGCCAAATATGATCGTGCAATGAAGGACTACGGATCAAATGAAGAAAAATTCAATAAATAGTTAAACCAAAAATCGAAATAATTTCGTCGCCTTCACACATGAGTAAGTGCCTAGGTAAGGATCAGATTTTCCGGGTCGCAGGCGAAAAAAATTTCAAAAAATTAAATCCGACCCGACCTGGTGAAATTTAAAAACAATCCGATCCCGTGCCTAGGCTGGAACAGAAGGACTAACTAGGAAACCAGGGTTTTAATACGTAATTCATGTTTTGAAGCAAACTTCTCAAAAGACGAATTTTTTGTGATGGGCATAATTTTCTATACACAGATATATCGTGGAAGTGGTTCCAAGCGATGCGTAGGTGGAGAATCTGCTAAACATAATCATAATAGCGTCATGTTGAATGCTACAACCTACGCATCGATCGAACCACTTTCACATACTGTTGTGTATAAAAGCGGTTTGAAGTGTTGCAGTTCACTAACGAATTAAGTAAAGATGATTGTTACACTCGAGTAGTTATTTTTTTTAAATAAAGAGTTTCTAATCAATTTTCAAGACGATTTAAATAAGAAATTTCCGAACTCAAAATGGTATCGATGTTTTTAAGCTATCTTGTAGAGATTTTTTTCTGGTCATTTTAAAACCAAGGACTTTTTTGGTTTTGAGATTCTTTCTTGAAAAAAGGGTTTTAAAGGTGCGAAAAGTGACTTTTTAGTCCTGGGTTCTTACGGGAGGTATAATAGCGGTATCACAAATAAATAAGCTAACTCGAAAGCGAAGGTTTCTCCAGAGTAATTTTTTGCAACGTTATTGGATGTACCAGCTGGTCAAAATTCACATATTTCAATAATTTACATGTACCAAAAAAAGAGCAATTATCGGTTTTCTAAAACCGCTATTATGAATTAGGGGCCATAGTGACCGCAAAGTGGCGCATAGGGAAATTTATATTCTTAGTGAAAATGAAAGGTATTTCCCAGGATATAAATTCTCTCTAGCGGCACTTTTCAGTTACGTATGACCCTAGTTTATAATACCGTTGCAGAAACCGATAATTGCGCATCTTTGGTACATGATCATTGAAATATCACTTCCGACCGGAAGCTATACTTTACGGGTTAATTTTGACCAGCTGGAATCGATAAAGTTGCAAATAATTTTCCCTGGAGAAAACCCTTCATTGTCGAGTCAGCTTATTTCATTTGTGATACACTATTTTAACTCCTGTGAGAACCCGGGGACTTAAAGATCACTTTTCTTAAATTTAAACCGTTTTTTTAAGAAAAAATATCAAACCAAAAAATCCTACGTCTAAAATGACCAAAAAAAATCTGTACAAGATAGCGTAAAAACATCGATCCCCATTTTTTATTTTGAATTTTCTTATTTCAAATCGTTCAATTTTTTGTGGTTTTAATTTAATTATCTGATCGGTGAAAATTAAATTTTTTATAATACAGTATTTCTGATAATAGTAAAAAAGTACATAAAAGAACAAGAAAATATGTACACAATAGCTATAGTTTCAATTAAACTTGGATTTATTTTGGATCGATCCAGAACCGTCAAATATGTATAACTTATGTTATTATATCAAAAAGTAACATACGGCAATAATTTATAAATAACATTGTGCATCATTAAGGTGTTTGTTTTGGAAAAGCAGCGGTGAAATTAATTATTCTCATTAATTTGCAAACTGATCCTAGCTATAGAATTTTTAAGAAACTTGAACTTGAAATTGTCCAGTTGCTTTTCAATGGGTTTTCAGCATTATTTCAAAGTAGTCCTGACAGATTAAACATTGCTTTTTCTGGCAGGATACACTTTGCAACCACAAAAAAAAATAATAAATTATGTGGGACAGTTATTAATGCACAAATTCTTTATAAATGTAGCCTGATTTGAAATTCATTAAGCTGCTTTCAACCGAGACGGTCAGCGATACCAGTTAGCCCTAAATCGATCATGAAAGATCAAAAGCGTTGAATTAAGAGTATTCAGTGGAAATATATGATATATCTGGATTTGGTCCATAAATATATTTTTATTTGCCTTCTTAGACAATCCCAAAATTAAAAATTAATAAATATTTTTCTGATAAAAAGAACACTTGTGTCAACTTGACCGTGTCAAATGACACTGTGTCATAATTGAAATTGTTTGTGCAACGATATTTAAAACGGGAGACGGTATATTTATAATTAAAAAAATGAAAATGTAAGAAAATCCATTAGAAATAGAAAAAAATATTGTTGTATTTATGAAATTGCAATGAAAAATTTTCTAGATAATTTGCTCACAAAATTAATGCAGGATTTACAGAGCACCTTTTTTCATTTCATCAGAAGAATAATAAACAATGTGAATCGAATTTTTTGTGCAAAGGACAAATATATTTTATTTAACCCAAAACACCCAAAAATATTAAAAATTAAGCAATAACGCCTAGTTTGTCTTTAATATCAAATATGGGGATCCCTAGGCCTCTAATTTTGCGTTCGCGTTTGACCACGTTTGACCAAAGATAGCACGGTGCTATATCACCAAATATCACAACTGAGAACAATAAAAGCTTAGAAAATAAGTTCAAACGGAAAAGTCAAGGCCCTAGGGATTCCCTTCTTAGATATAGCGATATGTTCTAGTGAGAGGGAGAGTTTTTAAAAGGGAACAGCGTCTCGCTGGCCTTGGCCAAATTGGTGTTCTAAAAACTAATTAAAAAGTGACGTGAATTAAGTTCACCAAATATGTACACCCAAAAATAAACTTTATAGACTTAGCCGAATAACTCTTTCCAGAATAATTTTCTCTGTAGAATAATAAATTGGTTTCTTTACTAAAATCTTTTTAGAATTAACTAAAGCTTGAGTAAAAGAATTCCTTTGTGCCGTGAAGAAAAGACAAATGCATTATTAGGAAATTAAAATATTTGCTTAATTTTTCCATATATAACGTAAGAACGGCCTTGTTCATTTATGATTTTACACAAAACAACCAAAACGTACGTTTGTAATCAAATAAATTATTTTTTTGGTATGAAAAATACGTACACGCAAAAAGTCTACCAATTTTAACTCGAGCAGTTTTAATGAGAATCTTCTTAATTTAGTTTTATTTCAATACAGAAGGTTGTCTCGGTATGAGTAACTAGTAAAAAAATAATTTAACGCAAAAATAACTATTTGGGGCCAAATAATATTCCAACTACTATCCCCGATATGTTACATTCCGAAATCCTAATCGCGTAACGCGCAGAACTACTTAGGATACACGAGTCTTTACTCGAGTCGTAGAGCTCACGAGTCGGTGACGTAATCACTGACTGAGTCGTCGAGCTACACAGGTCGTAGAGCCCTAGAGTAGTCGACTGAGTCGTGTATGCTAGTGTTCGAGGCTACATAAGTGGAAGTACTACACTAGATTCTAAGATTGCTTATACGACAACATAAGAGGCGAGTAGGGCAATCAACTGTGGTAATATGCTCAGATACAAATGATAACTCGGCACACCGAGATTTACACATATCCGAGTAAGTACAGAGATATTAAAAACTGTTGAATAACTAAAATAAATAAGGTTACGTATATCAATATAGAAAAACTGTGTTGTGGTCAACCATCGCAGGATAG